>JAVJIF010011934.1:0-124763 GCA_038442645.1 Agave tequilana | reverse complement strand
AGTCTCTGGTGGGTTCCTCCGAACTCTACGCAAATTGGATTGGGCTGCCTTTCGTGGACCAATCAGACCACTACCGGAACCACCACCTTGAGGTGATTTTTCCCTTCCCTCTCTATTTGTTTCATGTATACGTACATTCACGATGCATTGAGGACAATGCATGAGATAAGTGTGGGGGAGGGTTTACTAACAAAGAGTTTTTTAGATTTTTCTTTCATTTTCACTTCTTTTAGGATACTTTTAGAAATCTTTCCTTTGTATAGGATTTTTCTCTTTCTTTAAAAACTTTTCGAAATAAGAGACAATGTTTTGATTATTTTTAAAGAAATTAAGATGAACTTAGAAATTAAGGAACCTTAATTATAACATCTTAACTTAGTTGAAATAATAAATCTTGTTTAAAATTAAAGGCTAAGTAAGATAAATTGAAGAGATAATTTTATCTTAAATTTTTGCCTTATATAGTATGCACTTCACACTTACACATTTTTGGGATGGAAACAAAGACCAAAAATGCCATAAAGCAAAACTTCCTTTTTAGAATACTTTTAGGATACTTTTAGAAATCTTCCCTTTTATATAGGATTTTTCTCTTTCTTTAAAAATTTTTTGAAATAAGAGACAATGTTTTGATCTATTTTTAAAGAAATTAAGATGATCTTAGAAATTAAGGAAACCTTAATTATGACATCTTAAACATAGTTGAAATAATAGATCTTGTTTAAAATATAGGCTAAGTAAGACAAATTAAAGAGATAATTTTATCTTGAATTTTTTCCCTTAGATAGTATGCACTTCACACTTACACATTTTTGGGATAGAAACAAAGACCTAAAATGTCATAAAGCAAAAAATTAAAAGAAAAAATATAATGGTATAAATGAACAAAAATCACTTGTTAAGCTGGATAATTATGCCTCAAGAAAAATAATTATTCACGTCTAACGGTGCTAAAAAAATAAATAATCCCCCTTAGTTTTGTGACCTTGTTTACTCAAGTCCTTAAACCCGAGGGATGTTTTCTCATCTGGTGCCCTAAAACCATCTGGTCTGGGAGTTATCGGTTAAAGGCTCACTACCCGAGTAAACTAGAAGCCTAAGAAAACTAATGGAAGAAAATAGAAGGAACAAAAGAATATATATATATATATATATATTATTATATTATATATATATATATATATATAGATATATATATATATATAAAATTGCTTGATGGTTAGAGTTGAAATCCCAGAAATTTTTTTCTATCACAAAGTGCATATTATCTAGGTTTTATGAAGATAAAATATTCAATCCAATTTTGAATTCTTACCTTAATTGAAGACAAGATCTTGCATATAGATTAAGTTTTGGAAAGAATAATTTTTGGTGGAGTTATGACCTTAGATCGCTTATATTTTTGCAAAAATATTTTGTAAACTTGTCTCTCTTTCAAAATGTGTTTTCAAAATACTAACATTTTTTTCTTTATAGATTTTGTGGTGAATCTGCTGAAAACCCTCAGGAGACAAACTCCTCCTCTAGGGGTAACTTAGAGGTTTAACGGCTTGTTGCACACGCTCAGTGCAATCGCGTCACCTACGAAGTGGTGTAATAACATTTGTAGTATAGTTTTTTCTTTTCATGTTTTGCTCGGGACGAGTAAAAGATAAGTGTGGAGGTGTGATTAGTCTACAGTTCTGCATTATTATATCACATTCCCTACCGATTTATGAATAAAATATCGGTCTAAATCGTGTTTTGGTCTCTCTTGCAGATAATCAAGACAAGAAGGGAAAAGGAGTAATAAGAGCTTAATTAACCCATTTTTGGGTAATTAAACTTGGATTTCTTGGAGGCCAAGCAAGGGAGCTTCTAGACGATACATTGAACCTAGACCTTTGCGCACGTCAGACGAATATCCGGGTGAAAATACCCGAAACCAAGTATACCAAGAAGGTCCTAGAAGCGACAGGAATCGCTCGCTAAAAACCAGGGACCTAAGTCCCTGGTTTTGCTGTGGAAACGCGCGTGGCCCCGTCTGGTCTTCTAGACACCTCTTTTGCCTATAAATAGCCCTACAGAGGCCTAAAACGCAAGCAGATTGAGAATTAAACTAGGTTTTCTATCTTTTAGTGTAGATAGTGTAGGTGTTCTTCTTCTTTTCTTTTTATTTTCATTTTTTTTAGATTATGTATTAGGGCAGAGAGATTCAGAGAGAGAAAGAGAGAGATTGATGTAATAGATGGTGATAATCTATGTAAATGTGTCTCCTTTCTTCTCCATTATAATCTTCTCCATCTTTTACATGATGTTTGGCTAATTTCTTCTTCTCATGGCAATCTAACTACTAACCACTAACCATCTACCCACTTACTTGATAATCCATATGAATCTAGTAACCTCTACAAGGCCTTGCTCTTGCAAGAGCCATTGATGGCTCATGATAATGGATTCTAACATTCTAACATTCCTAACACCTAACCCACTAACTTGCTAACTTGTAATGTCTTTTATATTTCATGCTCACCTCTAACCGATTTTGATGATCTAATAGTAGCTTGCAACTTGTTTTGTGGAATGGATGTGCTGTTTGAATCTATAAGAACCTTCTTATGTGTCATGCTCTGTATCGTCTCTTAAAGCCAAGATTAGTGATGGCCAAGGATCCATGTGAGACAACTATCACTAAGAGGTTAGCATGGTTAGTGGAGCAATTACTAGTTAGTAGCCATGAGTTTTCTTTATTCTCGTTTAAAAGTCAATTTCCAAACCCTTTTATCATTTTCCCATTGTTGTTCTCACTAACTTCTTAGTTCATCTTTGTTTCATCTTCTTTTTATTTTCAAAACGATTTCTTTTATTTTCACATATATGTTTTTATTGCCTTCTCCACCTATCACTTCTAGATTTCTTTTCTTTTATATTTTTTTCTAATTCTTTAAACAAAGAAGATTGTTAACAACCGACGTGAACATAAACTGTTAATGCTTCTATCGCCTCCCGTCCCTGTGGATTCGACCATTTGAGCCAATAATATACATTTTTATTGATTTTATAAAACACACGTTTTTCAGTGTTGGTTCTGACCCGATCAATCGTTTCAAATTCAGAGTTTGTAGAAGCTATCTTATCTGAGACCGGGTATATCAGATGAGAGAAATACCAATTGAAATTAAAGCAAAAAATAATTTTTGAAGACCCAAATTGGTTGAACTTAAGATCAAAGGATATCTCGTCAAATCAGACAGAAATTTAAGATCCAAGAGGATAAAAGGATAGGGGATAGATGGACAAACATATGCTCTTTAATCCTGGCCCTAAGGCCAGGATTTTGCCGCGAAATACGGAAAAAGCCGTGTCGCCGCGGCCTGTTCTTTGAATTAGGGGGAGCGTTTGCTTCCCCTATCTCTTTACTCGTATCTCTTATCCGTTTCTTCCTTATAAACACCTTAACATCAGAGGCAGAGAACGAAGATTAGGAGTAGATACTTGCTTTATGTTTAAGGTTTAGGATCGTTGTTAGATAGCTAATGAAAAGTTGCATCTCAGTTTTTAATTTGTAGCTCAGTCCACAAACAAAGTGAGAGAGAGTGTTGTTGGTCCCGAGATGATGCCAAATGCGGAACTTTCTCTGTTGGCACTTATGGATCTAAAATACAAAGTCAACACAAATACTAAACAAAGAAGGATAAAGTTAATCAAATAAATAAACTTGCAATAAAGGAAATCAAATCTCAGAAAAGTTTAGACAAACGCAAACACAGAGATTTATCCTGGTTCGGTCCTCCTCGTGACCTACATCCAGTGCCCAAGCCACCCGCTTGAGATTTTCCTTTATCCTTGATTTTGTACACCCAAAATCACAATCATGCACACCACTTGACAAATCCCCTTTTGCCAAATGTGTACACCTTCTCTTCCACCAAGAGAACAAACTCCACCTTGTACAACTGCTTCTACACCAAGAAGACACCCGTGTACAATGATTGCTTTGAGTATTACAACACTTTCCTATAAGCCTTGGTATTGTGTATGAACGTGGACAAGGTCTAGTATAGGAGAAAAACTTCAGAGAACTTTACTAGAGAATCAGAATTTGTGTGAAGAACTGAAGTGGAAATCATTTTCAGGTTTTGGCAGAATTTTGATTTAGAAACTGAAGATTTGGATTGGTATTTGGCCTTTAGATTAACCACCCTATTTATAGCTGCACTCTGTTGACACTTAAAAAGACAAGATTCTTATTGGTCCGAACAATGTCTAAACTTGTTGACATTTACAAAAGACAAGTGACAGACGAGCTGAAGACCAGTTTTCACCCATCTCTAAGGGACAAGGAAGCAACTTGACTCCACTGATCCAGCAAGCAGACAGTGAACCCGGATTGTTTCTAAACAGACCTCAGCAGTCTAAGGTGCTAACACTTAGCATCGCATGAGCCCAAAGGGATAGCCTCGCCTGAGAGGCTAGTATCACGCCAACTTCGCCTTGAAGCCATTCAAAGCCTCGCTAGGAAGCTGACTCGCAAACTTCGCCACAGAGGACTTCCAGCTCCGCCAAAGGTTTCTTTCGGACTTCGCCAGAAACCGTCTCTAGCCCCGCTACGAGCTCAATGCGGGCAGCGCCACTATTGATCTGCTATGGTCAACCTTTGACCAATCAAATCTCCGGATGAGATCAGATCTAATCAGATCAAATCTAATTAAAGTCAAATCAGAGATCAAATTTGGCATTGATTGCCACAATCTCTTGACTCTTCTAAACGAGTAAGAAGATCAGGGGAAATCCTCCAACGATATGGAAGGATCAAAACAGATCAAGAGGATCAACCGACCTGCCAATTCTAGCTCCGCAGAAGCTATCTTAGCCTCGCAGCAAGGCTACTTTCCAGATTTAAACAGATTCGATTCAATCTGTTTCCATATCTTCAAGGGACGATTATACCCTTGCTCTCCCTATAAATAGCCCGCCAGGGGTACAAGGAGACAGGCTCGAGACGGACAGAGAGAGACATATAGAGAGATCGATCAATCGAGAGAGAAGACTCCACAAGCAAGCAGGCTTCTTCACAAAGCACCGTGCGCTCTCGAATTCAGAGACCTTTTAGAGAATTGCTTTCTCTAACCAGGGTGTTGATACCCTAACATCGTCCTTCTTCTCAGGAATCTCCGGAACCAGGCGAGAAGGAATTCCTTATAGAAGGCGGTTTTGAGAAGCATCAAGGGGTTCTACCAACCTTCTATTCTCTGATTCCCCGAACCAGGCGAGAAGGGAATCTCATCGCTCGCATCGTCAAAGGGACAAAGTGGTCGTGCGCTGACCAGACTCCTATCGGCACACTTCTCCAGAATCTCTGAGAGATCTACTTGTAATCTTTTTAAGAATACTTGTAATTTAGCTCCTCAAACCTTTTTGTAAGTTTTCCCCCTTTGCAAACATAATGGAAAACAAGATGGCGACTCCGCTGGGGAAGATGCTCTCCACTGCCGAGAATCAAGTGTCGCAATGCGACGAACAGACCTTCGGGTCTAACTCTGAATTCAGAAAAGCCGGTGCAGCCAGAGCTTCTCTGGCTAAATCTTCAAGGAAGGTCTCTGCGGAGACTGAAAAGTTCTCTGCGAACCTGCTGCGGTCCTCTGGCGCAACAAAGAAGCACGTCCGCAGTCTGATTCCTTTACTTGTGAGAACTTGGTGGTTCAGTTCAATCAAGTGAGATTTGAAGAAGTCCTCTCTGGGGGTGGCCCAACGCTTCGAGCACGGAAGCATGGAGCGTTTCCCACGACCAAGGTTTCAAAGCAGAAACCGGAAGCAGAATTCTGCCAACACCCCTCACGCCTCGTGTGTGGCTAATCAGGTTCCTTGCGAACCTAAGTCTCCTCTGCCAAGGCGGGTATGGAAGCCTAAACAGAAGTTTTCAACCGAAGCTTCAGGCGTAGCTACGTCTAAACCGCGCCTCTCCCGTGAAGAAAAGGCAAGATGCCTGTCTGCTCTAATCATAAAGCTACAACGGCAATCATACTGTTGTCCAATTCAAGAGCAGCGATGCCTCGCGTCGGCCTCGTTCTCATGATCGAAGCCACCGTACCACAGCGTACGCGCAGGGTCCATAGCCGCAAAGCCGAAGCCAAAGTACTATCTGAGGCTAATTACCTCGCAGCAGCATAGCGGGTAAAGCACCACAGCGTGCTCCGCTTTCCAGTCCGTCAAGCACTAAGTTCGCGTCTGATGGCGAAGCTAGAACCAAAGCACTATTCAGTGCTAATCCCATCTGCAGGGATAAAAGAAGCAGGACATCGCCCTATGTGCGATCTAAAAGAGCCTTTGCGCTCGATTGCAGGGACCCCACCGGGTCTGATTTGAGGAAATTGTTGACGGATAGACAAACCCTCTTCCCCCTGTTGTCAACAAGTGGGATGTCAGCTAGTGACACTCCACTCGGTCCATTGCCGGCTGGGACCAACTTCCACCACGCCTCCAAGACGACGGTCAGCTTTTGATCGACTATCGGTACAAGTCCCGGTGAAACATCGCAAAAGGAGCATCTCGCGAGATCTACCCTCTGCATCCGTCAACATGACCGGAAGAGGACGAGAGTCCCCAGATCCAGATTACAGCCCAGGCTTAGGCGAAGTCTTGGTACATGAAGAAGGTGTTTTCCGAAACACCAGATCTAGGGTGGCGATACCCTATAATTTGAACAGCCTTCTTCCTCGACGACCCTAGCCTCGTCACACCCAGGAGGTCACTCCAATCATCAGATGAAGAAGATGAAGACAGTGGGTACGCCTCTTCGGCGACAGTTAGCTCGGTACGAACAGACAGAGTATCAGTCAACATGGCTGATAGCGCTAACGATGACCTTCGTCGGCGCCTGGAAGCTCAGGAGCAAACTTCCAAAACCCAGCAAGAAGCTCTGGACAACATTCAACAGATGCTCGCTCACTCCTCAGTGACCGGAACAACAATGATGCCGGGAGCAATCACGATGAAGAGGAACACTTCAGCAATGAGCAACCAAAGCCGGAGAAATCCAAGGAGGGTTCCTCCTTAGACGCAGAAGTCCTCAAGGGCCTCCAGGCTCAAATCGCATCCCTAGCTCAGAGGGATGAATTAAAGAAGGTAGGGGTAGCCGTCCTTATCCGCTGGAGTGGGATTCGGTGCCGTATCCACCGAAGTTCAAACCGCCAACGCTGCATACCTATGATGGAAGAGCTCGCCAAATCAGCACATCTACTATTTCCGGTCTCAGACTGGTAATGTTATAAGCAATGACGCCATCATGGCTAGGCTGTTCATTGGCACCTTAAAGGGGTGGCATTTGACTGGTTCCGAAGTCTCCCCCCGGGCTCTATCAACTCCTGGATCGACCTGGAAACTCGGTTCCTCTCTCGTTTCTATGAGGACGATACCGAAGTAACCATGGACAAGCTCCTCTCCACTGTGCAGAGGAAGGGCGAATCTGTCCGTGACTACATTGAACGGTTCAGAAACTTATCCTTGATGTGCCCAGCAGGGATGCCATTACCCATGCTCTTGCAGACATGCAGACACAACTTCTTAGACCAAGTGGAAGTTCGCATGGGGGCTGTTAAAGCCCACACCTGGAAAGAATTGGTCGAACAAGCTGAGATAGCCGAGAAGTCGGCTAAAAAGTTCGAACCATCCGCCCCTAGAGGCAAATGGGGTGTGAACAACAAGGGGCGTAGCGACCTACCGCAATCTTCTCAAGCTAAAGGTAAAGAGACTATGTCTGTGGAGTTATCCGGAGATGTGCAGTCGAAGGCCAAGAAAAGTGGCTTCAACAATCAGGCCCAAGTTTCCTCCGAAGCAGTACTCGTTCAAAGACGATCAGGTGGTCAACATATTCCATCTGCTCCACAAAGGGAACAAAATGAAGCTGCCAGATGCGCGGCGTCCCAATGAGATAGGGCGCACAAACGACCCTAAATACTGCCTCTACCACAGGATGGTCCACCATCCTACTGACAAGTGCTATGTCCTCAGGATAGAATTCAAGCCTTGGTCGATGCTGGAGTCCTGACACTGAAGACGGAGCAGAAGAAAGTCACTGCCAATATGGTGACCCTTGAGTTCGGCAAAGCTCCAAAGGTCACAGTCCCTGACGGACTTATTCCGTCCCTGCGCCACGGTTGGAAGTCAAGCATCCTCCAGCTATGGCTCAAACAATAAGGGTCTTGTTCCCTTAACATTGGAGACAGGAGAAGTCATGTGGGTACACCCGGACCTCGTCCAAGACGTACAGCGGGATTCAAAGAAGCCCAAGTCAAAGGGCAAGTCTTGCAATGTCATCTCCATCCTGCCAGACGACGGCAATCTTACATCGGCTTCCCTCAGTGATTCAGAAGGAGAAAAGCTTGCTTGCGCAGCGCAAGCCGATGCGCCTCAACAGACGGGCACCCGATCTGGAAAATCATACTTGAGGCAGTATGAAAAGTCTACTGACGAGACACAACAGCAAACACGTCAGTACAAGTACCAGCATCCACTCCAATCCCAGCAAAGGGAAAAGAGAGGCCTAAGGAGGTCCGATTCAACCATGTGTTGAAGAAACCACCAGGCCAAGAGTTTGATACGCCCTTTCGGTTTGACATATTGGCTCAGCTGCCAATATCCCGGCTCGTATCACTATACACGAGCTCCTTCGCCTCTCGAAAGAACAGAGAAGCACTCAGGGATGCGCTAGCCAATTCAGAATCCTTTCTGACATGCATGCCTGAAATCCCTAACAACGACGTTCAGTCTCCTTGCCCAGAATGTCATCATGCACAATCAAAGGTGCCCGCTATTACATTCACGGCGGAAGATATGCTTCTCAAAGACAACAAGCAGATCGACCTCTGTACTACACCGGATATATCGGTTCAACGTGCATCGAGAGAATACAAGTCGATCCGGGTCCGCACTCAGCATCATCCCCAAAGGCTTCTCTACTTCCTCGCATACCATTATACAGGTTGTCCGTAATCACTACTACAATATACGGTTTTAACGCCAGAAGCAGTCATCCACTGGGGAAAATTCGACTCCGTTGCAGAATCGGGAGCCTGAAGTCAGAAGTGACATGCTATGTCATTGATGCTGACACTTCATATAACCTGCTGCTGGGACGGCCATGGATCCATGCCAACTGGATCGTCCCTTCCACCCTCCATCAATGCTTCAAATATGTTGAAGATAATGCGACAGTACGAACTGTCTTTGCTGAGAGACAACCATTCAAAGGGGTGGAAAACTACTTCACTGACGCTCTCCTATATCAAGAGGCCGGTGGAGCACTTAAAGAATCGTTGCCGGACGACGATGAAAGTGGCAACGAGGCGGATTCAGAATCCGAAGCAGGCATGCCAGCCATTCTGATTGGTGAACCAATTATAGCATGTCTCAATAATCCCCTATGTAATACTCCTTCAGAGGATGAAGGTGAATGGGTAATTAATGATGATATTTCTTTTGATTATCCTGCAAGTATTGGTCGATTAAATCCATTACGGATGGCTCTCTGCATGTGCCCGTACATGAGCCAAGTGTGGCCAGCACATCTATGGAAGCTATAGAAGGGGCCACAATGGTGATCCCTCCGTCCAAACAAGGTCAGCCCCGATAATCTTCGGTAGAACCCGGCCACGGGGACCCACACTGTAGATTCGAGCTCGGACTCAGACGCCCCACAGTTCTTTCATTACGCGCGGCCAGCACGCCATATTATGAAGAAAATGGGGTACGACTTGAAGCATGGAGCAGGCCTGAATTTCGGAAAAGGAAGGCGCAGTTTGATGCGGAACTTTGTGCCTAAAGGGAAGCCTGCAAATTACTATGATAGTACACACAGGGGGTTGGGGTATGTTACACCCACATCGTCAGCAACCATTCAAGTCAAAGACGATGAACCAATTCCATCACATTCAGCCTCATCCTCCGAGTGGATTCAGATGTCAGCATAGGAGGGATGTTCGAAAACCTCACTGCTAATATGACCTCAAGCAGTCAATTGGAGCCCGCAGAAGCCACTGACGAAGAACCATGGGCCCAGCAATTAGACCTTCAATGGGAAAAGCGATTCGAACTGCGCGAGCCGCCCACTGAAGACAAGGTGATGCAGGTCAACCTGGGAAGTCAAGATAACCCCAAGCCCATCTTTATAAGTGAAAGCCTATCACTTATAGAAAAGGAGGAACTGATAATACTCGTAAAGGAGTATATAGATGTCTTTGCATGGAGCTACGAAGAGATATGCCCGGACTTGATCCACAGGTCGCTATGCACCGTCTAAACATCAAACCTGACGTCAAGCCGTCAAGCAGCAACAACGTCGGTTTCGCCCGAACATCATGAAGCTATTGAGGCCGAAGTTCACAAGCTCATCGCATGTGGCTTCATCCGAGAGGAACAACATCCAGATTTGGGTGGCTAATATAGTCCCCCGTCCTCAGAAGAACGGGAAATACGGATCTGCATCGACTACCGTGATCTCAATACTGCCTGTCCCAAGGATGAATTTCCGCTACCATCACCGACGTCATGATTGACAACACATGCGGGTTCGAAAGGATGTCTTTCATGGACGGCTTTTCAAGGTACACCAGATTAAGATGTATCCCGACGACGAGAAGCATACTTCGTTCCGAACCCCATTGGGGTATACTGCTATACTGTAATGCCCTTCGGACTGAAGAACGCCGGAGCAACCTACCAGCGGGCAATGAGTATACATCTTTCGCGATCATCTCCGAAAAACGGTGGAATGCTATGTCGACGACATTGCCGTCAAAAGCCGCAACAAGAATGAACATCTTCGCGACCTGAGAACGATGTTCGGCATAATGCGGGCTCATCAACTGAAAATGAACCCGACAAAATCCTTCTTGGGAGTGTCAAGCGGCAAATTCCTGGGGTTTATTGTCACATCAAAAGGAATTCATCTTGACCTAGACAAAGTCAAGGCCATCCAGAGCATGCATCCACCAAGGAATCTCAAGAGCTCAAGGCTCAAGGCAGGCTGGCTTATATTAGGAGATTCATCGCAAAGGCTCTCTAGGCTCATTTCAGCTCATTCACTCTCTCATTGAAAAGGGTCATGAAAAGGGTACTTCCTTCGTATGGGATCAAGCTTGTCAGGAAGCTTATGAAGACATCAAGAGGTACCTCACAAAGCCTTCAGTCTTAGTGGCCCCTACATCAGGGAAGCCATTCTTGCTTTATGTAAAGGCTATGGACTACTCCCTCGGTGCCCTCCTCGCTCAAAGGACGACAATGGTCACGAGCAGGCCATTTATTATCTGAGCAGAACTCTCATAGGAGCGGAATCTCGCTACAACCCTATCAAGAAAGAGTGTTTAGCTCTCGTCTTCGCTGTTCAGAAGACACGACATTATTTGGTCGGCCAGACCATACATGTCATCTCCAGAGTAAACCCATTGCGTCTTCTTATGACGAAGCCAGGATCATTGAATTCAAGATTGGCTAAGTGGGCACTTTTATTGTCTCAATACGACATGATCTTCACGCCTCAGAAGGCGGTTAAAGGCCAGGCTCTTGCAGAGTTCTTGGCTGCTCATCCAGTTCCGGAACATTCAAAGCTTCACGAAGATATCCCTGATGAGGTCTTCGAGTCTAATGCAACCTCAGAAGAGGAAGTATGGCAGATGTTCTTTGATGGAGCATCGCGAATGGGCCCTAAAGGCAAGATTATTGCCGGAGTGGGGGTTGTGTTTATCTCCCCACAGAATCATGTCCTGCCCAGAGCATTTTCTCTGACAGAATCATGCTCCAACAATGTAGCGGATATAATGCTCTGCTCATTGGTCTTCAGCTCGCCCATGGAATGGGGGTACGCTACCTCGAAGCTTATGGCGATTCAAAACTGATCATCAATCAGGTTAAAGGCGAATACGAAGTCCGCCATGAGGACTTGGTGCCTTATTACCATACAGCCATCGAATTGGCAAACCTATTTGAAGGTTTCTACATCGGGCATGTGTCCCGATCTCAAAATACTAAGGCGGACGCCCTTACTGCATTAGCAACAACTCTAGCCTTACCGGCAGACACCGAGTATCACCTCACAGTCGCAACTCGACATCTTGTATGCTCCAAGCACGTACTAAGAATTCGAGAAGTCTATAATGTCTCCACGGATCTTGAGCCGAGGGATTGGCGCTTTCCTCTCATTGACTATGCTTTGCACGGTCTACTTCCAGACGATCCTAAAGAAGCGGCGTCCCTCAGACGAAGGTCCATCCGCTTCTACTACGATCCAATTCTGAAGACACTTTACCGTCGTTCATATGACGGTGTCCTCCTCCGTTGCCTTTCTCATTCAGAGGCACAAGAAGCGCTTCAAGAAGCGCACGATGGCACTTGCGGAGCTCATCAGCCAGGTCCAAAGCTTAAAGACAGGTTGCATAGGCTGGGATATTATTGGCCAACTATGATAGCCGACGCCATCCAATATGCACGAAGGTGTAAAGCATGTCAGATTCATGCGGACTTCATACACCAGCCTTGGAGTTGCTCCACCCGACTGCTGCTTCATGGCCATTTGAAGCATGGGAAATAGATGTCGTAGGGCCAATTAGCCCTTCTTCGACAAGAGGTCACCGGTTTATCCTGGCAATAACCGATTACTTCTCAAATGGGCAGAAGCCGTACCGTTGGCTGAAGTCAAAACCTCTAATGTGGTTCACTTTATCAAACACCATGTCATCCATCGATTTGATATCCCTAGGCGGATCATCCACGACAACGGTCCCCAATTCATAAGCCAAGTATTCTATCGGTTCTGCGATAAATACCGAATCAGAATGTGGCTTCTACTGCCTATAATCCTGCTGCCAATGGCTTGGCGGAAGCATTCAACAAAACAATCATCAAGCTGCTCAAGAATTCGTCTCCTCGAATAAGCGAGATTGGGACAAAAAGCTCGGTGAATGTCTTTGGGCCTACCGAACCACGGTTCGGACACCGACAGGCAATACGCCTTTTTCCCTGGTATATGGGTGCGAAGCAGTCATCCCGTTGGAAATCCAGATGCCATCATTGCGAGTCGCTCTGACCACCAAGAGCACATCAGAGGACAATGATCGATTGCATCTTCAAGAGCTCGAAGCCCTAGATGAGAAGCGGCTACAAGCTCAGCAACATATCGAGCTGTATCAAGCTCGAATCTCAAAAGCCTTCAATAAGAAGGTCAAACAGAGGGTCTTCCAGAAAGGAGACCTGGTCTTAGCCGTCAGACGACCAATGATTATGACGCACAAGACCAAGGCAAATTTTAGCCTAAATGGGAAGGACCGTTTGTGATAGAAACAGTCTATTCAACGGAGCATACCGCCTCACGACTGCAGAGGGCGACCTACTCATGATGCCGATCAATGGCAAGTTCTTAAAGAAGTATTATCCTTAATCAAGGATCCTTCTCTTGATCAAGTTAACACTGCACCTCTGATCAAGATCTCCGTGCCCGAAGCACACACAAAGAGAGCCTTTCTCTTCCTCCCAGTGAGGTCATACAGCCATAAACCAACAGGAACCTGGCCGTGCACCAGTTATCCTAAAGAAGAGTCAGGTTATGCAGACATTAACCCGATAATCCAATATCCTTAACGATTAAGGATAGAGGAAAATGTTGGCCTGTAAGCCCAACATAAGTCCTCGACAACTCATCATGCTGAGGGGAATAGCATGGCTAGCCCAATTCAAACGGTAGTTGGTAAAGGCATATCAAACCCGTTGACAGCTGGGGATTTGCTAAAAATCCTAAGGGACCAGTTCCCATTTGATTCCCTCTCTAAAATCACTTACCAATTCTCATCCATAGGATGGTAAGGCCACATATATTCCGCTGTTATGTTAACATTAAACCTATGACAGCAGTCCCCTCATTTCTCCTCGTGAGAACGAGACCTCCAAAGTCACTTACCAATTCTCATCCATAGGATGGTAAGACCACATACACATTTCGCTGTTACGTTAACATTAAACCTATGACAGCAATTCCCTCGTTTCTCCCCCGTGAGAATGAGACCTCCAAAATCACTTACCAATTCTCATCCATAGAATGGTAAGACCACATACACATTTTGCTGTTACGTTAACATTAAACCTATGACAGTGATTCCCTCGTTTCTTCCCGTGAAAACGAGACTTCTCCCAAATTCCACTACAAACTCGATACTTGTTGACATTTACAGAAGACAAGTATCACCAACTTTGAGCTTGGTGGCGTCTCATTCGGTTATGTCATTGCGACCTCTGAACCAGCAGACAGCCAAGTCTCAATTTTGAGCTTGTTGACATTTACAAAAGACAAGTCTCAATTCCGAGCCCTGTTGACATTTACAAAGACAGGTCTCGATACTCGTTGACATTTACAAAAGACGAGTATCACCAATTTCTGAAGCTTGGTGGCGTCTCATCCGGTATGTCATTGCGACCTCTGAACCAGCAGACAGCTAAGTCTCAATTCCGAGCCCTGTTGACATTTAAAAAAGACAGGTCTCGATACTCGTTGACATTTACAAAAGACGAGTATCACCAATTTTTGAAGCTTGGTGCGTCTCATCCGGTTATGTCATTGCGACCTCTGAACCAGCAGACAGCTAAGTCTCAATTTCGAGCCCTGTTGACATTTAAAAAAGACATGTCTCGATACTCGTTGACATTTACAAAAGACGAGTATCACCAATTTTTGAAGCTTGGTGGCGTCTCATCCGGTTATGTCATTGCGACCTCTGAACCAGCAGACAGCCAAGTCTCAATATTGAGCTTGTTGACATTTACAAAAGACAAGTCTCAATTCCGAGCCCTGTTGACATTTACAAAAGACAGGTCTCGATACTCGTTGACATTTACAAAGACGGGTATCACCTATTCTGAAGCTTGGTGGCGTCTCATCCGGTTATGTCATTTGCGACCTCTGAACCAGCAGACAGCTAAGTCTCAATTCTGAGCCCTTTTGACATTTAAAAAAGACAGGTCTCGATACTTGTTGACATTTACAAAAGACAAGTCTCAATTCCGAGCCCTGTTGACATTTATAAAACAGGTCTCGATACTCGTTGACATTTACAAAAGACGGTATCACCTATTCTGAAGCTTGGTGGCGTCTCATCCGGTTATGCCATTTGCGACCTCTGAACCAGCACAGCTAAGTCTCAATTCCGAGCCCTGTTGACATTTAAAAAAGACAGGTCTCGATACTTATTGACATTTACAAAAGATAAGTATCACCAAATTTTTGAAGCTTGGTGGCGTCTCAATCGTTTATGTCATTGCGACCTCTGAACCAGCAGCAGCTAAGTCTCAACCTTGAGCCCTGTTGACATTTACAAAGACAGGTCTCGATACTCGTTGACATTTACAAAAGACGGGTATCACCTATTTTGAAGCTTGGTGGCGTCTCATCCGGTTATGTTATTGCGACCTCTGAACCAGCAGACAGCTAAGTCTCAATTCCGAGCCCTGTTGACATTTACAAAAGACAGGTCTCGAAACTCGTTGACATTTACAAAAGACGAGTATCACCAATTTTTGAAGCTTGGTGGCGTCTCATCCGGTTATGTCATTGCGACCTCTGAACCAGCAGACAGCCAAGTCTCAATTTTGAGCTTGTTGACATTTACAAAAGACAAGTCTCAATTCCGAGCCCTGTTGACATTTACAAAAGACAGGTCTCGATACTCGTTGACATTTACAAAAGACGGGTATCACCTATTCTGAAGCTTGGTGGCGTCTCATCCGGTTATGTCATTTGCCACCTCTGAACCAGCAGACAGCTAAGTCTCAACTTTGGGCCTGTTGACACTTACAAAAGACAGGACTCACCGATGCTTGCTGACATTACAAAAGGCAAGCATCTCCCTTTCAGCCCCGCAAAGGGCTAACCTCGAGATCGCTGACGTCTTAATCGGTTATGTCCTTGCGACCTCTGAACCGACGGATAGCCATGTCTCAAAGATTACGTCCTCAAGCAAGAACAAGATTGGAGATTCGACAGAAGCCAAAACAAAAGAAAGAATTTCCATTAATTCCAAAAGATAGGGGACACAGGCACGTATACAACGACCTACAAGCGTACAATGTACGATCTGAGCCGCTCTCCGAGGGCATTCAGCCTCGTCTTCCTGTCATCAGCAGCCTGGGCGAGAGCGCCTGTGACCTCAGCTCAGCCTCATCAAAGTCCACAGCCTGGGCCAGACGAGCTTCAACTTCCGCCAAAGTTGCCCTCTGTGACAACTCCTGCCGCGCAAACTCCTCACTCTGAGCTCTGAGCTCTTTGAGCCGCGCAGTTTTCTCAAGACGCACCGGTATGGCTTTGGATAAGAGGAGATTTGCTTTCCTGATCATTTCCTCAGCCTTCGTAATCTTATCCTCAGCGCCGAGAAGAGCACTAGTGGAGGCGTCAATTGCACTTCCAACCTCCGCTTGCCTTGTTTTTAAGGATTTCAAATCAAAAAAGACGGCCTTAGCAGCCTCTTGAGCGGCAAGCCGGGCCTCGTGCTTTCGGGCAACAAGACAAGCGAGCTGCTCGTCAGCTAAGGACGCCGGGTCTGAGCGATAGAGATGGCGCCACTCCTCTACAGCCTTCTCAAGGTCATCCACCAGGAGTTCTAAAGCAGCAGCCTGATGATACCCCTCAAAGTCCCGAATGCTCTCAACGTCACGGGAGAGGACCACCTTCAGCTTTGAGAATGGTACAGGCGAGCCCTTCAAAACTAGGACGATGGTTCGCTCCAAGCTTTTATAAAAGCTATCGACCAGGTCGCCTATGTAATCATTCTCGGCCTCAGCCATTTCGGGCAGGGAGGCAACCTCAGAATAGTCCACCAACCTGGTCGACGCCGTCGCAGAAGAAGCAGCGGGAACACTGACAGTAGCAGGACTAGCCGAAGGCGATCTCGGCGGAGTCCTCATCGAAACCAGCACGCCAGCCACCGCGGAGGTAGGACTGGCAACCCCTCTTGAGCAGCAGGCTCAACCACCAGGGTTGGAGAGGTAGGGCTTGCAATCACCCTCAGTGCCGCATTCGGCAAAACAGTCCGCACCTCACTTGTTGATGTGATTGGGAGTGAGGATACCTCCGGAACTGTCGTCCCTTCAACCTCTGGTCTTCCAGCTGATTTAGGCTGATAAGAAGGAAGGTCGCCATACAGCGCGTCCAACACAGCAGCATCCGCCGTGGCCGAGGTGCTCATGTCACCCCTCGATCCCTCAGGAAGATCTACCGGCTCCCTTGAAGCTGACGCATCTTGAGGCCGAACACCTGTAACAAGACTGTGGTTAGTCGGGACACTATATACAGAAGAAGCCAAATGGGGTACAACAATACCAAAGGATGATGTTGCCTCGAACATCTCGTCGGCCGCACCAGTCTCCAGAGGCTCCATCGGAAAATTTTTGGCAGAATCAACACGAATAGCCGGCTCGTTTTCACTTGCCGAGTATCCTGTGGACCACCCGATAGAGCTCGATGCCTCAGGACTTCCTTTAGATGTCCCAATGCCTGAAGGACCGATGTTGGCCACATCACCTCTAGACTCCTCCGGAAGGGCACAGGAACCAGCTTCAGCCCCATAAGTGAATAGGGGATCATAATGTTCCCCTTGCTCTCCAGCCGTCTCGGCTCCTGCAACAAGAAGCAAAGGATGAGTTATTCGGAACACACCAAAAGCATTATATGAACAATGGTAACCTCACCCAGACCTGGAGCGAATTCACCACTAGTCGGTTCAGCAACCGACGGTTCAGCTGCTAATAGGGCAGCAGGAGGAATCGCTGTAGAGGAATAACCCTCTACGACAATCGTAGGAGCTTGGCGACGGGGCTTCTTCGCCAACGATTTCCTACGAGAGCTACCTGCCCGCTTTCTCTTGAAGTGGACGTCAGAATCCTCTTCTTCCGCTCCTCCCGCACGTCGTGGGGAAGATGTCCCCATCACACCAGAGCCAGCGCATGAGTATCAGCTCCAGCCCCCATCTCGAAGCGAGGGCTCCCTGCATCAGAAGCCTCACTGTCATCCACAGCGATGAATTCTTCCAAGCCGGGGACACGAACCCGTTTGCCTTCTCTCTTATCAGAGGCTTTCCGCTTCAGTCGCTGAGAGATTAACTTCACACTCGAACTGTTGGCGTTAAATTCAGGAGGTGTGGAGTTGGAAGCCGCGTATCACTGGCAAAAAGCATAGGGTCGTCGAGAGGCCGGGATCCTGCAGCGGCGTGCGTAGCCACGCCCCAGTGCCATCCGCAGTAAAGAACCGCCAGGCACGGGCCCCATCAATAAGACTCCCCATGAAAGCCAAATCCGAATTGGGGTTGCCCACGTACAGCTGGTCGTATCCGAATTGGCGGGCAAATCGACTCGGGACGTAGGGTTCCAGGTAGCAGGTATCCCCACTCCTGTACAGCAAGTGCGAGGCCGGATGCTGATCAGCCACTCGAAAACGCCCCGACTCATGGGAGACCGCCCTGACTCCTCCGCATCTCGGAATTCCTCATTGTATCCTGCGCCCCGAATGCGAGGAAAACAGCGGAACAGGCTATAAGCGTCATGACGACGCACTAACTTACGGGCCTCGGCCACGTAGGCTTTCATCCAAGAGCAACCTTCGAATCGGCGGAGAAGCGCCGTTCGAACACCCTGCGGAGGGCCTTCCCCAGCTCCAATCAAAGTAGGGCAGTGTAAGGCGAACCACGCCATCAAGTAGGTGTACGGTAGACCCACCCTAGGATTGGGTCCATCGCAAGGAAGGATAGCACTCTTCCCACGTCTCGTCGCCGGTGGCCTGCAAAAAGCCTCCGTTAGTGCGCGAAGGCCTCTTTGAATACAGCATACCATGGCTGGGAGAAGACCCAGACGGTGACCATGGGCCAGGCGAACGGCGGGTAGCAGAACATTCGGGTGGACGATGTCACCCGAGGAAGAAGGCACAACACACTTCTTTAACCAGACGGTTAAGAAACCGGCCAGCAGCGCCTTTCGAGACATAGGCCGACGGGCCTGATGGTGAAAGCTCCGAAGGGTCTCACCCTTCTCATAGGGGCCAGTGTCTTCTGTTACGACGATATCCCTTTGGAGACCCATCTCCATCCGTTCAACAATATCACCATCAGCGACTCCGCGATGAGCTACTTCAGGAGCATTCTTCATGTCTGGGAACAGGTAACTTTCCCAGCTCTTCAAGCTACCCTTGCCACCAGTGGATGCTGGAACAAATATACAAGTGGCACATCAACTCTCGATAAGTCTCGAGCAAAGCAGCTCCTGTTTCTCCAGAATAGCCAACTCCGCCTCACAGGGAAAGTACTCTTCGTATGGAAGAGACCCGAAAGGCAAAGCAGAGATTTCCCACATCTCATGCAAAGCCATGCCCAGCTCGCCAACCGGGGTGAAGAAGGTCCCCGAAGCCGGGCAGTACAACTCAAGGATGGCGTAGAAGCACGCCACCTTCATCTCAATGCCGTAGCAGGTCGCCCTGACGGCCTCATAGAGGTTTAACCCCTCCAAGTCCTCCTCGAAGTGAGCGAGGATATAGTTGGTCAAGTCCGCCCACCATGTCTTAGGAGGATGAACCCAACCGGGAGCCCTGAAGTCAGTGGCAGGGTGCACTTTGACAATTGATATTTGCACTTTGACTCTTGGGCTTCAAATATGGGCTTAGATCTGGGCTTTTGGGCTCTTTAGGCTTTATTTATTGCTAAAATAACAATTCGAGGCCTGCACACAATAAATTACAAATTATTAATAAATGTGCAGAATTAAATGAATAAATATGAAATGTGATGGTAAATATGATGATAAAATGCACTTTTCACTACCAATCACAGGGTAGTTCCCGTCAACTGCGCAGAATTGAGTGCCAAAGGTCTGCGCCACAGCCGGGCTCTCTCCCACTGGAAGTTCCCGCGATACCTTCCCAGGGTATAGCCCCATTATGCTGAGGGGAGGACCCGCCCTCGAATAGCCGGACTGAAAGGTCAATCTCCCAACATGGACGGATTCGACGCTTCGGCTTACGCCCCACGCCATCTTCCGAGCCTGAGTCACATTCACAAAGGAAGATAGAGGAAAGTGCCGCTTAGTCGACGGAAGGTAAAACTTCTCGCCATCCAGTTAAAAGATCCATTGTCCCTCGCCTGCCTGCAACTGGCGATCGGGATCGGATGCGGCATCCCCGAACATAAAGTCGGGTTTCCTGTAAGTCCGACGGTCAACATCCTCAAGAGGGGCCGTGGTCAAGATACTCCGCGTGGTCTGCGGATGACCGCCTTGGATGAGTGTATCCCGGACGAGAGAGCTCCGCTCACTGAACAAAGAAGCCTGCCCATGGAATTGCAGGCTGAGGTTACCATCTGCTCGACTGGTTAGCCCCAAACAGACTGTTCAGGACACCGGGAGTGTAATGCACTGCAAAGACAGAAATGAACTATGATTAGTTCAACAATCAAGTGGATACGAAGACATAAAAATTCACTAAGGCATAGCCTCGCTCAGCAAGCAAGGCCAGCAAGGCGATAGCTTCGATGAAGCCTGACCTCGCGGATAAAATTGCGTCCAAGTACCAACTTCGCTTAAGCAGGAAGTGGTATAGCCCCAAGGGCTGACGTCACCAAGAGGGCATCATGGTCAAAAGTCACCAAGAGGACATCGTGGCCATGACTGAAGGAACAGACCTATATCCTGTTCCTTAACAGGATGGAAACTGCTCGAGTAATGGCTTCGTACGGAAGCCTAAGGAAGAACTGTTCGGTTCTTAATTCCCTTGTGCAAGGAGAATAGGGAAGTTCAGGGAAACGAGTTCCCTAATGAGGACAGATCATATTCGATCATCCTAATAGCCAAATGTTGGCTCCAAAGGAGAGAGACCACGGTCTCTGATCAGATAGGAAAATTCCTTACCGATGACTGGTCGCTCGATGACCGGAGGAGGAGGACCCTCCGCTGCAGAAGTCGCCACTTCTTTTCCCGCTCGTCTTTTAGGCACCATTGAAGAGCTGCAAGAGTTCTCAAAGTTCTCTGAACAAAGAAGGAAGAGGAAGAGGGAAAGTCAAGAAATCTCTCTGAAAAAAGGAGATCTTTTCCTGCTCAGCCCGATCGGGCTTTTATAGGCCAATCAGCGCCTGAAACGAGGCCTCGAAAAGGGCGTATGCCGCCGTTTTGAATTAATTCGAAACGCCGCCCAAAGCGCCTTCCCGAGAAGCGCTGCTTCGATTCCGCTAAGGGTTAACTTCGCCCTGGCTTAAAGTGCGGATTTCGCATAATCCTTCATGGACTTAGCCGAAAGGCTTACCTTAGCCCTCTAAAGGGCGCCGAGATGCCAGTCTCGCGAAGATCACTCAAAGAAAGGACTATGTCCTTAACTCCGCATACAGTTTAGCCCCGCTATGGCCAAACCCTCAAAGAAAGCAAGCAAAGATCAGATGATTAGAAGATGACCTTTCATTGATTTAAAAGGAAGGGTACATTGATATTACATCGAAGTTGTGTTTCATACAAACACACCCAGTTGCTCGACAGGGTCATTTGCGCAAAAGGCATACAAGTGGTTTTATCCGCTTCTGAGTCAGACCGACTGGACAAAGGAGGCCTTCCTGCTGCACAAGGCCGTAATCAGTGGTGCCGCAAGGACACGGTCATTATTCTCCACAAAAATGGCAGATCTTGTCAGGCCATTTTTGTTGAAGCCTGGCAATAGAAACCTATCGCCGCCAACACGATAGATCACGTATAATGGGAATTGGCAGTGATACCAGTGATCTAACGGGTGTGAGGCCCGCTTTCCCGAAGTGGATCGCCCTTAAAGGCCACCAAAGTTGAAAGTTGGCAATGATGCCAGTGATCTCACAGGTGACGCCCACTACCCCGAAACGAATCATCTCCGACAAAGCGGCTACCAGCCTCACCTCAGAACGAATCATCTCGTATAAGAGGCTGCCAAAAGCCTCTAGGACACGCACCCGCTGCCCCAAGTTGTTCCTCCTGCTTAAAAGTAAAGCTTCAACTGGGGAAGCATAAGGCAACTTTTCGGTCTCTTTCATCAAGATACAAGATTGGCAAGCATAGCCCACTGTAAGGCAAATCAGAACAAATTAGCAGTTAAGCACAGAAAAAACTGCAAATCAGAATCTTTTGGGTCAAAGCAATCCAATTTCAGTAAAAGCAGAGGATAAGCCTCGCCTGCACAGCACTGATGGGCTGGCTCAGCAAACGCCAAGTCCAAGCCTCGCCTATATGGCTAGCCAGACTGACCCCGTGGATGGTCTTAGCTCCACCTATATGGCAAGACTGGCTCAACTATTGAAGAGACCAGGTCCCAAGTTCTGCCTGGGCAGCGGGCTTAACATGCAGTGATTTTTTCTGGAAGCTATGCCAAAATCCTTCTCTACAGATCAGTCAATTGCAAGATGAAGAACAAGGAAGTTAATCCCTGAAGCAGCTGCTGAAGATGAATCAAGGGAGATGAATTCCCTAAAATCGGTGAAGTCGTTGAATGATCAAGACTTACCGGTCCTTGGCCGATAATGACCAGAGTGGGCATTCCCACTAGTTCAGAGATCTGAGTATCTCTTTCAAACCAAGAGAAGAGAAGAGAGGCAAAGCACTTCTCTTCAGAGGACCTCAAGTGTCCTATTTATAGGCCCATGGCCTGAGCGCTGCCGCCTCAAGCGTGGAAGCACGAGCGCATTTAAGGCATTTACTGCGCCTTGAGAATAGGGACGGTTTTCCTCGGAACCGTGCAAAGGGAGAAACGTCTCCCTCATAAAGGCACTTATTGCGCCTTGAAGAAAGGGAATATCCTCCCTCGGAAACGTGCAAATCGGAGAATATCTCCCTCGATCAGCACGAAGAAAGGAGTAATCCTCCTCGTAACCAGCCCACGGCAGTTGATCTCGGGAAAGCGACATGCCCTCCCAAGCGAACATATCTTCAGAAGCCTAGATGTGGGGCTACTAGCTGCGAAGCTACCCAGACGCGAGTCTACATGATTCCTCGGCGAATCTACATCCCAAAGCAGGATTCAAAGCGAAGCTGAACTCAACCATCATGGCGACGTTCATACTCCACACACCACCAATCAAAGCAGTTCAAAGTATTTCGAAGTCTGAGCTATTGTAGACTTTCGAAAACTTTGAAGGGGGTCTTGTTGACACTTAAAAAAGACAAGATTCTTATTGGTCCGAACAATGTCTAAACTTGTTGACATTTACAAAAGACAAGTGACAGACGAGCTGAAGACCAGTTTTCACCCATCTCTAAGGGACAAGGAAGCAACTTGGACTCCACTGATCCAGCAAGCAGACAGTGAACCCGGATTGTTTCTAAACAGACCTCAGCAGGTCTAAGGTGCTAACACTTAGCATCGCATGAGCCCAAAGGGATAGCCTTGTCTGAGAGGCTAGTATCACGCCAACTTTGCCTTGAAGCCATTCAAAGCCTCGCCAGGAAGCTGACTCGCAAACTTCGCCACAGAGGACTTCCAGCTCCGCCAAAGGGTTTCTTTCGGACTTCGCCAGAAACCGTCTCTAGCCCCGCTACGAGCTCAATGCGGGCAGCGCCACTATTGATCTGCTATGGTCAACCTTTGACCAATCAAATCTCCGGATGAGATCAGATCCAATCAGATCAAATCTAATTAAAGTCAAATCAGAGATCAAATTTGGCAGTTGATTGCCACAATCTCTTGACTCTTCTAAAACGAGTAAGAAGATCAGGGAAAATCCTCCAACGATATAGAAAGGATCAAAACAGATCAAGAGGATCAACCGACCTGCCAATTCTAGCTCCGCAGAAGCTATCTTAGCCTCGCAGCAAGGCTACTTTCCAGATTTAAACAGATTCGATTCAATCTGTTTCCATATCTTCAAGGGACGATTATACCCTTGCTCTCCCTATAAATAGCCCGCCAGGGGTACAAGGAGACAGGCTCGAGACGGACAGAGAGAGACATATAGAGAGATCGATCAATCGAGAGAGAAGACTCCACAAGCAGAGGCTTCTTCACAAAGCACCGTGCGCTCTCGAATTCAGAGACCTTTTAGAGAATTGCTTTCTCTAACCAGGGTGTTGATACCCTAACATCGTCCTTCTTCTCAAGGAATCTCCGGAACCAGGCGAGAAGGAATTCCTTATAGAAGGCGGTTTTGAGAAGCATCAAGAGGGTTCTACCAACCTTCTATTCTCTGATTCCCCGAACCAGGCGAGAAGGGAATCTCATCGCTCGCATCGTCAAAGGGACAAAGTGGTCGCGCGCTGACCAGACTCCTATCGGTAAACTTCTCCAGAATCTCTGAGGAGATCTACTTGTAATCTTTTAAGAATACTTGTAATTTAGCTCCTCAAACCTTTTTCGTAAGTTTTCCCCCTTTGCAAACATAATGGAAAACACACTCTAGGGTAAGTTAGGGTAGTTACAGGTGCAATTCAAATTATTGGAATGTTGGAAAACGTTGCACAAAAGACCAGATAACAGAAACTGTCCAACAGTCAGAAACTGCCTATAGTCGACTTGCCTTTTGAGTTAGTCGACTATACAAGGCAAATTTCCAAAGGGTAGTCGACTAGTATTGACTATAAGTCGACTAGGTCAAGATAAGTTCGAATGACTAGTTTCTGGATAACTGAATCAAGTCGACTGCAACTTCCTTCAAGTCGACTGGACCAGTGATTAGTCGACTAGGGGAATAGGGTTAGTCGACTACAAAGTCTATTAGTCGACTAATATTGTCTGTCAAGTCGACTAATGGACAAACAGAGAGTTGGGTCTATTTTGGACACATAACTAGTCGACTAGGGGGTCTGGGTTAGTCGACTACCAAATGGATTAGTCGACTATAAGGAGTTATAAGTCGACTATATAGACATGATATGTGTGTGTGCATCAAGGCATTTGACATGCTATTTTATATTTACAAAACACATCATATCAACTCTCTTTGGACAGTCTTGATCATGAAGAACTCTTGATATATCTTGTGCTAGAGCTCCAAATGAAATGCTTCACAAATGTCTTCATCAAAACAAGTTCCAACATTCTCCCCCTTTTTGATGATGACACGTTGTGTGCACATATGCTCCCCCTGCAGAAAATAGGTTATATTTTCCTCCCCCTGCAGAAAATGGGTTATAACAGATATAGAAATACTTTGTTCTCCCCCTGTAACAAATATATCATAAAATATATATCTATATGTTCTTATCAACTTTCTTTTATGGTACCTGCAAGATAAACGTTAGATGGTACCAAACATAAAAGAACATATTAACCTTTAGGAGTCCAAATCCATTTAGAATTTGGTTTCCACCTGTTAGTATACACATAATTGCATGAATCACATATATCATGAATGTATGATGCAGTATAGGTATTTTTATCATGAATACTTAAATTCTTAGGAGTCCATATAAACTTATTTTTCTTAGACTTTCTTTTCACAAAAGAAACATATGGATTACTAACATATGAAGATTTTTCAATATATCCAATACCATAATGATTATGTGACAATTTTTGAAAAGATAACAAATCATTCAATTTTTCTTTTCCTTGATTGAACTTAGTCACATTTTGCAAAATATCTTCATATTCTTTTTGAGAACTGAAATATCTTTATCTAAAATAGAAATCCTTTTATTCAAAGACTCAGTTTCCTTTTTAAGAAAAATGTTCTCTTTTATAAACTTCTCATTATCATTTTTCAAAGATGATATGACTTTTTCAAACTCATCTTGTTGAAAATTTATAGAAGATACTTGTAAAGCATAACATGAATTTTCATTTAAAAGTTTTTCATTTTCTTTTGATAAAACTTTATTTTTTAGTTTTTCATGCTTTAGATCATTAAACAATTCATGAAATGCATCAGAAAGTTCAGTAAATGATACCTCATCATCTTCTATGGCCATGTAACATAGGTTGACACGTTTAGTGGATTCTTCTTCGTCAGAAGATGAGGAATCAATGTTCTCCCATGAGGCTTCATAGTTTTTCTTCTTTCTGAACTTTTTGCTCTTGATTTTACCTTTATTTTTGAGCAAAGGGCAATCCCTTCATATGATCTGGTTTATTGCAATTAAAGCATTTGAATTTACCTTGCTTTAGAAATCTCCTGAATTTCTTTGAAAGCATTGCCATCTCCTCTTCATCGTCATTTGAATCGTCCGTGTCGGAGGATGCATGGAAGGCCAGTTCTTTCTTCTTTGAGTGGTGTTGTCGTTCGTCCTTCTTTCTTTCTTCTAACTGCACTTCATATGCCATTAGATTACCGATTAGGTTTTCTAATGTCATAGTTGAGAGATCATTCGCCTCTTCAATTGCGGTTGTCTTCTTCTCCCATTCTGGTGTGAGTGCACGAAGGATGTTACGAACTCTTTCAACTTGGGTGTAGTCCTTTCCAAGGGATGCTAATGAATTGGTAATGTCGGTGAATCTTGTAACCATTTCGGATATGGTTTCATTCTCCTCCATTTTGAATAATTCAAACCTGTGGACAAGAACAGATATTTTAGACTCTTTAACTTTACTTGTGCCTTCGTGTGTTACCTGAAGAGTATGCCATATTTGATGTGCAGAAGTGGCTGTTGACACTCTGTTGAACTCTTCTTTGATTAATGCACTGAACAAGGCATTCATCGCTTTGGCGTCAAGGTTTGCATTCTTCTTTTGATCCTCACTCCAAGCGTTGTAGTTGGTTGTTGGCTTGGTGTACGATGCTTCTACGATGTTCCAAAGTTCGTAGTTCAGCGATTGCAAGTAGATCTTCATTCTACACTTCCAATAGTTGTAGTTGGATCCGTCAAATAGCGGTAGACGTTGTGTAGAATGTCCTCTTTGAATTGTGACGAAGGGAACTCCGTTGCCATCCTTGTTGTTGACTAGGTATGCAGGGCTTGTATGCCGGTTCAGTGACGAAGGATACCAAATGTAAGACCTGCTCTAATACCAATTGTTGGTCCCGAGATGATGCCAAATGCGGAACTTTCTCTGTTGGCACTTATGGATCTAAAATACAAAGTCAACACAAATACTAAACAAAGAAGGATTAAAGTTAATCAAATAAATAAACTTGCAATAAAGGAAATCAAATCTCAGAAAAGTTTAGACAAACGCAAACACGAGAGATTTATCCTGGTTCGGTCCTCGTGACCTACATCCAGTCCCCAAGCCCCCCGCTTGAGATTTTCCTTTATCCTTGATTTTGTACACCCAAAATCACAACCATGCACACCACTTGACAAATCCCCTTTGCCAAATGTGTACACCTTCTCTTCCACCAAGAGAACAAACTCCACCTTGTACAACTGCTTCTACACCAAGAAGACACCCATGTACAATGATTGCTTTGAGTATTACAACACTTTCCTATAAGCCTTGGTATTGTGTATGAACGTGGACAAGGTCTAGTATAGGAGAAAAACTTCAGAGAACTTCACTAGAGAATCAGAATTTGGTGAAGAACTGAAGTGGAAATCAGTTTTCAGGTTTTGGCAGAATTTTGATTTAGAAAATTGAAGATTTGGATTGGATTTGGCCTTTAGATTAACCACCTTATTTATAGCTGCACTCTAGGGTAAGTTAGGGTAGTTACAGGTGCAATTCAAATTATTGGAACGTTGGAAAACGTTGCACAAAAGACCAGATAATAGAAACTGTCCAACAGTCAGAAACTGCCTATAGTCGACTTGCCTTTTGAGTTAGTCGACTATACAAGGCAAATTTCCAAAGGGTAGTCGACTAGTATTGACTATAAGTCGACTAGGTCAAGATAAGTTCGAATGACTAGTTTCTGGATAACTGAATCAAGTCGACTGCAACTTCCTTCAAGTCGACTGGACCTGTGATTAGTCGACTAGGGGAATAGGGTTAGTCGACTACAAAGTCTATTAGTCGACTAATATTGTCTGTCAAGTTGACTAATGGACAAACAGAGAGTTGGGTCTATTTTGGACACATGACTAGTCGACTAGGGGGTCTGGGTTAGTCGACTACCAAATGGATTAGTCGACTATAAGGAGTTATAAGTCGACTATATAGACATGATATGTGTGTGTGCATCAAGGCTTTTGACATGCTATTTTATATTTACAAAACACATCATATCAACTCTCTTTGGGCAATCTTGATCATGAAGAACTCTTGATATATCTTGTGCTAGAGCTCCAAATGAAATGCTTCACAAATGTCTTCATCAAAACAAGTTCCAACAAGTGTGTGATTGTACTCTGAAGTTGAATTGACATCAATAAAAATTCAACGGACTTTTCTGCACCTCCAGTTTGCTGGTATGTCGTGTTTTAATTCATCTTTGTATGTTAATTCTAGTATGAGTAGGCTAATCGATTTTCGGGGCTCACTATTTTCCTTCTTCTATGAGTTTTCTTCTTGATTGATTTCTATAACAAGGAACCCAATGAATCATATGAATGCCTAGATTAAGTCTGGCATATTGGCGAGTGTTCTTGAAGGCACATGAGGATAGGATTAGATTTTGAACTAACTCTTGAAGTTGATCTTAAAAACAACTTGTTTTTATTCCATGCTTACTTTATTGTTTCGATGGTTTAATATTCAACTCAAAGAAAGATTTCAAAACTAAAGTTCAATTTCTAAAACTATCTTATGTGTTTTACTTGATCTATTTTAAATACAAGACTAAAACTTTTGCTTATGATCTTATTGAGGCACTTTAACTTTCAAGAAAATAACACATGATTGAATAATAGAATAGTGAGCTCAGATCTTTTCTTTATTAAAACACAAACAAACATTACTCTTAAAGTTTTCTTCAAGAAATCACTTTTTTCAAAATCTATTCTAATCTTCAATTTTTCTTTAAATCACTTCTTTACTCTCCATCTTCTTTTTCATCTAAAAAACATAAACATTACAACTTATTTTCCCTAAAATACTGAAAAGCTTGCATCGCATCCTTCTCATGAACATGACCCATTAGCCCTAAGCTACATGGTATTTCTTTAATTTTTATCAATCAATTTTTGGCGCCATTATCGGGGAGGAAACAATATTCTTGTATTTTAACAAGTTTGGTATTTTATTTCTTGATTAAAGAAATTAGGTTGAGTATTTAAGCTTTGCAGAAGAAGAGCTGTGATCTTGTGCCCCTCCTCTAGAAAGTAGGAAATAAGATTTTAAGAGTTTACAGTAGAAACGCAATTTATTGTGGAACTACTAAAAACTCTTTCTTGCAAGACATATTACTCTGTAAAAACAAGTTTTCTTTATTGCTAGTTTTCTATACTTGATTATCTCACAATCCTGTTTTTAATACAACAATAATTGATTGATTGAATTATTTAAAATGTTTAGACTTGCATTCTTAAGCATTTTTCTAATTATGTTTTTATTTTAATTACTGTTGAAGAAATGTTGGGACAAGGTATGTATGCATAGCATATAACTTAGGAAACATTTTTGAGTGATTACTTGCTTGGTGAATGCTACTTTTCTATATCTTGCACACTTTGCACTAAATCATTTTAAGGGCAAAACTCAACAAAAGATAAGGTGGGAAAGTCATTACCCTTCCTTAGCCCACAAACATCTCCAAGCACGACAGTCTAAGTCTTACTTAAAATCTCATAAATGTTGGCCTTAAGGACATCTCGAACTCATCAAGAGGTTATCCTAAGGGGAAAGATGTTAGAATTTGACTCCTGTCAAATCGGTATCAAAGGACGGGGATTGAGGGGCAAAACCCGAAGGCTGGTGGTTGGCTTAATTAGACCCATCATTTTTGCGCGATACCTCTCACCAATCTTGCCCCGACCTGACTGATTAGCTTGTGGTCAGAGTCTACATTATACCTCCTGTGGACAATCTAATCGTTTAGGAGTTGTCTAGATCCTAGTCTCCTTTAGAATATGCGTGGTTGAAAAAAAAATTGACTGATTGGTAAGCTTGTTTGTGGTAGTAATTTTGTATACAAGTGTGGTCGAGAGACCCAAATTCATTTAGGTTAATTAGAAACACTTTATCACCTAAACAAGAACTCATATCAGATCCGGTTATTGCTCAACCAATATCCTTGCAGGATAAGTTCTACCCCATGAGAACCTCACTTCTATTTTGCATCCAATTTCTATCGATTGATGAAAATAATTTTGAGCTTAGGCCTCATTTCATCAACACACTCCTTAAATTTCATGGCATAGAGCTAAGATGCGTATTTCTTCATAAGAGAATTTGAGAAAGTATGCTTAATAATGAAAATTCCTCACCTTGTAGATGATGCTATGAGGTTGAGATTTATCTCATTTGCTCTTAAGGATTTAGCCAAGAAATGGCTATACAGATAAGCGGTCGATTCTATCACGTAATGGGCTGATTTCATCAAAGTTTGCTTGAAGAAATTCTATCCAATTCACAAGACCGCTCTCATTAGGAAGAACATCATGCGGTTTAAGAAAGAACCTAGTGAACCGTTTTGGAGGTACTTTGAACGCTTCAAAGACCTCCTTATCCAGTATCCTCATCATGGCATAGAGAAATGGCAACAATGCTAAATTCTCTATAATGAATTAGACTATCAGAACAAAACCCTCTTAGAAACAATGTGCCAAGGTGGATTCTTGCAAAAGGATAAAAACCAAGGGTGGGATTTATTTGAGGACCTAGCCAAAAAACCCTCCAATGAGAACCTACTCTCGAAAAGTGTAGGAATACAAATCCTATCTCTTTAAAAGGAGGTCTCCATTCAATAGAATCATCCATGCTGAGGTTAAAATTTCTAGTCTAATGAGAAGAATGGAAGCGCTAGAAACTAAGGAGCCAGTTCCAGTCAACCAAGTCAGCCTAAATCAATTTTCAACTTCAGGTTGTACTTACTGTCAAACCATGAACCATGTGTTCGAAGAGTGTCCAATTTTTAATGCTCAACAAATGTATCCCGAGCCCATGAATGTGGCCATTTCAAGGCCCTATAACAATCTTTATGCTCAAACGTGCAATCCTGGCTGAAAAAATTACCCAAATTTCACATGGAGCCAAAACAATAATGACCACTCAAGGTCAAACCACTTCCAACATCCCAATCATAATCTCAATCCTTCCTATCATTAACCCAATTACCATCCTAATGATAATCATCAATCTATTTTTTTAATTATCAACAGAACTTTCTTAATCATGCTCCACAACCTTCTTTCCAAAATCCTCCACTTGAGTACAATGATTGATTTTGAAAAGACTATGGAAAGGTATATGAGAAATCAAGAGTCACTCATACAAACACTGCAGAATAACAACACACAAGCCATAACAAGGTTAGAGGTTCAAATGAGTCAACTAGCTAATTCATAAAGTGAGAGGCCCAAGGGTACTTTGCGTAGTCAACCATTAGCGAACCCATGAAATTCTGACCAAGTTAATCTGGCTGAGGATCAACAGTTTAATCAATGCAATGATGTTCATACATTGAGGTCAGGAATGAAAGTTGATAATCAAGTGTCTATGTCACCCAATCCCATTCAACACAATAACGTATAGGCATCCACTTCATCTAGTTCCAATCTATCCCAATCTAACGAGTCTGAAAAAGACAAGTCAGCCGGTCAGGTGCATAAGCCTACAGTACGATTTCCAAATAGTCTGAAGAAGAAAAAGCAAAATCTACACATGGATAAGATAATTGAGATCTTCAATTAAGGGCCTGTTTGGTTAAGGGTGGAAGTGAGGAAGTGAAGAAGTGAGGAAGTGGTAATAGTTCCCTTTGGAACTTGGGAATCGGTTAGTTAGTTTTCCGGTGTTTGGATGTTGTTGGGAAGTATGGTTTGAAAAATGTTATATCTTTTCCGGTGTTTGGATGATAATGTGAAAGTGGAAGTGGAAAAGTTGACCGCAAAGTTGACCGCAAAATAATATTAAAATAAAAATTAATTAAGAAAAATAAAAAATAGACTGTAATTAGAATGCAAGTGAGATTTATATGATCAAAAATTAACTGTTTTGTGCTATAACTTTTTACAAATGAGATTTACATGACCACAAAATTAACTGTAGCACTCTGGAAGTGAGGAAATGATTGTGTAAAAGAGAATAGAGAGAAGGAAAACGGTTTTCTTATTTTTCTTTTTCGGTGTTTGGATAGATAGGGAAGTGAGCAATTATACTTCCCCTTTTCCTTACTTCCAGCCACTTCCTTGCAACCAAACACAAAGATAAATGTGTCACTTCTTGATGCAATCCAACAAGTCTCTCTTATGCAAAATTTCTTAAAGACATGTGCACCAAGAAGAGAAAGACTAATGTACTCAAGAAAGTCTTCTTAGCCACTAACATTAGTGAGCTACTGTCGGGTCCGATTCCTGTCAAGTATAAGGATCCAGGTTATTCCACCATTGCATTTACTATAGAACAAGCTGAAATTTCTCATACACTTCTTGACTTGGGGGTAAGTATCAACTTGCTCCCTTTCTTAGTTTATCAAGAACTCTGGTTGGGCGATCTTAGTCCAATTCGAGTCACCATCCAACTGGCTGACCGTTCAGTGAAAGTTCTCAAGGGAAAAATTAATAATGTCCTTATCCCAGTCAGGAAGTTCATCTACCCCATTGATTTTTATAGTTCTTGAGACACAACTTGTGTCTAATCTTAGGGCTCATACTCCTGTTATCTTAGAGCGCCCATTCCATACTACTGCAAATGCTATTATCAACTTTAGGAATGACTCCATGAGGTTAACTTTTGGAGACATGACTAGAGAAGTCAATGTCTTCAACTTAAGAAAGCAACCCCGTGATGTTGAGGATCAAACATTTGAAGTCAACATCATTGAGAACTTGACTAGCGAACATAGAGAAGAATTAGAACTAGAAACTGATTGTGACTTTGAGTTAGGGTCTGAAGACTTTAACCTTGATCAGATTGTCGAGTCTGCTGTGAATTGGGCCTCAAACCCTATTTCACCAAATGTGGAGTCAATAATTATGACTCTTCCTTCCAATGAGCCTTCCCCTTCCTTAGAGTTGAAAGTCTTACCTACGCATCTCAAGTACGTCTATCTATGCGAACAAGAGACTTTTTTCGTTATAATTGCATCCAATTTAAATGACGGACAAGAAGAAAATCTTAAGACAATTCTTAGGAATATAGGAAAGCTATTGGTTAGACTATGACCGACATAAAGGAATTGAGTCCAGTCATAATTCAACATCGCATTCATCTCAATTGAGAAGCGACACCCAAAAGAGACCTGCAGCGTAGGTTAACCCTATAATGCAAGAGGTTGTTCACGCAGAAATCATGAAACTCTTAAATAATGAGATAAACTATCATATTTTTTATAGCTAATGAGTCAGTCTTGTTCACGCGGTTCTGAAAAAATCTAGTTTCATCATAGTGAAAAATGAGAACAAAGAGTTGATCCAAACTCGACTTCCCATGAAGTTTGAGTTCACATCGACTATAGAAAGCTAAATGCAGCAACTTGTAAGGACTATTTTCCAGTTTCCTTCATTGACCAAATGCTTGAACGTTTGCTGGCCACGAGTATTACTATTTCTTAGATGGTTATGCGGGGTATAATCAAATTCCCATTGCTCTGAAGGACCAAGAAAAAATCACTTTCACATGTCCATTTGGGATATTTGCTTATCGTCGAATACCTTTCGGCTTGTGCAATGCCCCAGCTACGTTTTAACATTACATTTTTTAAGTCTTTTCTCTGATATGGTGGAACAATTTTGAAAATATTCATAGATGATTTCTCCATTTATGGGGACTCATTCGATCAATGTCTTCACCATCTCGAACTCGTTCTCCAACGTTGTGCCGAGAAAATCTGACACTGAACTAGGAAAAATGCCATTTCATGGTAAGATATGAAATTATTTTGGATTATGAGATTTCTAAGAATAGAATTGAAGTGGATAAAGTCAAGATTGAGGTCATAGCTAAGCTCCCAGTGCCGAAGTGTGTTAAAGATATCCAATCCTTTTTAGGACACGCCGATTTTTATCGTAGGTCCATTAAAGACTTTAGCAAAATTTCTAGACCTTTAACTAACCTTTTAGCTAAGGATGTGTCATTCACTTTCGATAGTGGATGTCTTAATGCATAGGAGAAGCTGAAAAATGAGCTTATTTCTGCACCAATTGATATTGCGATAGCAAGTGTACTAATCGTTAACAAGTAATATATAGTGAATAGAGTATCGTCCCACGAGGATTGTTATTTCAAGTATCAACTAAACTTTCCTAATTCTATTTGAATAATCAATTAAGTTGGAAGATGTTGTGAATAAACTACTACTTACGTCTCAACGTTTCGAGTTATGATTGTTAATCTTATAAGTTTTTGCAAAGTTACCTCCTTTCAGACTCTAACCTAATCTTCTGATTAATTGTGCACACCAATTATAACATAAAGTATAAGATTAACAGCTTAGTATGCAAAAGATTCAAACTTTACAAAACACATAGTAAAATTTGCAAAAAAACAATATCATATCATCAATATAATCCCTACATCATACCCTAGCTATGAAAAATTAGTTCATAACTAAGAAATTATAACACATCATAATAATAGAATAGATCATGCTAAAAATTTCTGAAATAAAAATCAAATAACGAGAAAAGTAAGAGAGCACCAAAAAGATGAAGTCGTTATGAAGAATTCCTCACTGAAGATGCTCTGAGATTTAATGGCTAAAAGCAAAATTTTATTTGATTTTCGCTCAAATAAAAGAGAGATAAAAACTATATATGATACAAGAGATTTGGCGGCGTTTATATAGAACATAGAGCAGTAGAACCCTAATCGAATATAAAATCTAGGTTTTTAAATTTACACGAATTACGAGAAAAATTCTATCCACAATCGCCCCCATTAGTTCGGCCAGCTGGCCAAAACTTCGGCTGGCTGGCCGAACTTCCAGTTGCAATGAAGCTCCACTTTTTGACTCGTGTTGACCTCTGAGTTGGCATTCTCATTGACTGATCCACGACTACTTGGCCGAAATATGTGGCTGGATGACCGAACTCTTGGTCCATTTCAGTTTTAGATTTTTATGAAATTTTTAATTTTGCATGAAAGCTTTGTGGAGATGTTCCAACTCTGCATCAGATCTCTGGTTTTGCATCTCTTTTGTTCACTTGATATTATCGGTTCGTCAATTTTCGTTCTTTTCTTCTAATTTGCTCTTGCCTAATATCTGCAAAATAATATTAATAAAATGTCCATGCAGCATTAAATGTGGCAAATAATAGAGATAAAAAGTGATATAAAACATGTATATAAAGCACACACATCACACACCCATACCTACTTTTTGCGAGTCTCGAGCAAAATCCTAATCTAGAAAGAAAAAATAAAAATCATAAAAATAAAATCTTAATCCACTTTCGTAGAACTCACGATTGTACTTAGCATGTGCAACAAGCCATTAAACCCCTAGGTTACCCTAGTGGAAGAGCGTTGTCTCGTGAGATTTTTTTAGTGAATTACACCCACAAAATTCAGTGAAAGAATTTAAAAGATGAGAAGAGATTAAGATAAAATGCATAATCAAAAATAAGGATAACCAAAAATAAAGAAAATAGAAAAATAAAGGTAAAAATAAAGAAAAATAAAATATTTTTGGAGTGGTGTTCATCATTAATGTATAAGTTCTCTAGTTATCATAAACTCTCATTATCAAGTTCAATCTCTTATCAAGAATTCTATTATCTACTTTGTAGAGATTTTTAAATCTTAGCATATATCATTATCCTTCCTAAGTTTTCTGATCCTATGCATCTTTATGAATGTGTATAGCTTTTAATTTGAAATTTTGATTCAAACTTACATACTTAAAATTTACACACACACATATTTATAGAAGTTTTGAAGTATTACCATTTTGTTGCCCTTTAAGCACTTCTTTTTTTTTATATATATAACTAATATATTTTTTTTTCGTATAAATATCAAGGCTTCTTGAGGCCAAGCTACCTAACTAATTGATCATTAGTCATGTTAATATATATATATATATTTCTTTTTTTACCTAACTATTTTTTCGTGTAGCACGGTTTGATTCAAGAGCTTGTGCATCAAAATCACATCAAGTACTCAAGAGGATTCTAGCTCTATGGATCGTGTTTGGACTAAGTCAAGAAGATAAGAAGACTTCAAGTGAAGACCTTCAAGATCAAGACTTGAGTCTAGGTTTGTTTTTATAAGATTTTGTTTTAGATAAAATGTAAAGGATAGAATAGTTGGTGGATTGCTCAAGTTACCATATACACACACACTCTTGATATAGATAGGTTTTTGATAAAAGAATTTTTATTTTGAAAAAATACAAAAAGAGTTTTCTTTTAGAAAAATACCGTTTTGATTTTTGGTATTCTAGTTTACATGTCTTTAACCAAAACCGTATTAGAGCTTAATGTCAAAACATAGATATTTCACCATGTTTGTGTAGTGGATCATATCCATACACTCTATGCTTCAAATGAGTTTAAATATCTTGTTTTTGTATTTGGAGAAGTTTTGAAAAAATCAATTTTGGAAAAATACAGTTTTTGGTTTGAGCCGATATTTTCAAGTTACAAAAAAAGTTCAAATTATTTGTAACATGTCTTGATTTTGGTCAAGCATGTTTGATTATCCAAGTTTAATACTGAAACTATTTTTGTAGATTTTTCATGATTTTATGGGATTTTATTTGACCCAAATGACCAAGTTTTCTTTCCCAAAATCTGTTTTCTAGCTTCAGCCAGTCGACCGGACCGGTCGACCGCGCGACGTGCACAGACGTGCACGCCAGTCTGGATGGAGGGCCGGTCGACCGGGACGGTCGACTGTCCAGAGAGCTCTGCTCTCTGGAAAGCCCCGGTCGACCGGACCGGTCGACCGGATAGAGAGTCTGCTCTCTGTATCCAGGCCTCGGTCGACCGGGCCGGTCGACCGCTGCCCCAACGGTCAGATTTCTGACCGTTGGCGGTCGACCGGGCGGTCGACCGTCAGGCCATCTGGCTCCCAACGGCTAGTTTTTCTAACTCTATAAATTGGGGCATTTGGGGGCTATTTTCTCTAAGATTTTTCAAGTGGTTTTCACCAGCTTTTCCTAGACTATTTAGAGGTTTTCCTCCACTTGATTAAGAGCAAATATTTCCAATCAAAAGGGGAGTTTATCAAGAGTGTTTTTAAAAGTGATTTTCTTGAGTTTTCCTCCACCATTTCAATCTTGTTTTCTCATACAACACTTGAGCTATCCACTGCTATATCTACCTATAGGAGAGTTTGTTGTGAGAGGATTTTAGGTGATCAAGAGTTGTGATCACCAAAGTTCTATTTTGTACTTTGAGGAGGCGGACTTGCGGGTTCGCGGTGTTTCGGGTTCTAGTGTGAACTCCGTGTTTGAGGTGCGGCCTCGGCGAGCTTGTGGGCTTGCGGTGTGTACGGGACTAGAGAGTCCAAGAGTTCTAGTGGGAACTCCTTGTAGGTGTTGCGGCACCGAGTGATCCGGTGGGATCGTTTATAGTGGAAATCCTTCAAGTGTTGAAGGCGGGGATGTAGAGCAAGTGTGCTCGAACCTCGAAACAAATCTCCCGTGTTTGCGATTGCTCTTTCTCTCTCTCCCGTACTTGTTTATATCTTGCATGCTATTACTTGTCTTATCTTTACATGCTTGATATATTGTGTCTTAATTGATATATGCTTGGGGATTGTTTGCTAACACTAGTATTCAACCAAGAGAGCCAACGCGGCACCTCAACTCTTATTTAGAAGATTCTTGAGGAGTTTGTCCAGAGCCCTTCACGGGGAATTCGGCAACACTCTTGTGTTAAACTTGGTGTTTAGTGTAAGAAGTTTTAGTTTGCATCATATAGTTTTTAATTCCGCATTAAGTAACCATTAGATTAGCCATTACCTATTCACCCCCCCTCTAGGTGATTTTACAATTGGTATCAGAGCCAAGTGCTCTTGTTTGGGTCTAACAACTTAGAGTTAAAGATCCTCATTTTTAGGCTAATCATAATATTTGTACACACACCATGGACTTCATGTCACCACCCACCTTTGACATTCTTAACATCCAAACTTGGAAGGTTAAGATGTCCTTATTCCTCAAAGGCCTAGGTATTCATGTTTATCTTGCTACCACTAATGATTCATATATTAATAATAGCAAGTATATTGAGGCTAACTCAAAAGCCATTCATGCTTTGAAGAGTACCCTAAACAATGATTATTTATGTAGGGTTGCTAACGTTGATTCGGCTTTTGTAGTGTGGAACACCTTGATCTCCCTTGGCGAAAAAGAACAATATTATGCGGGGAGCGATTCGGATGTTGGAAGTGACACCTCCAACGTGCGCTACATGGTCCAAGGGATAACCCCCTTGAGGTAACTACCGAATCCGAGGTAGATGAAGATAACATGTCATATGATGAGCTTGCATGTTTTTGTCAACAACTTCTAGAAAAATATGACATGCTTAGAAAAGATAATAAGAAAATGAAAAAGAATTTTGATTGCATGTTAAAAGAAAATGATTCTTTTAAAAATAAAATTGCATGCATTGAAAAAGAAAATGAAATTTTGAAAAATGATAATGTTTCCTTGATGTCTAAATTAAATGATCTTTGCGAAGGAAACACCTCTTTGAAAAATAAAGTTATTTTGGTGAAAAACAAAAGGAAGTTGCTTTACATGAAACACTTCTTTGAAAAGAAAAATTGATGAAAAAGAAAAAGAAAATGTTTCTAAAAAGAATAAGAGAAATGATTCTATTTCTCATCATGCTTTACATGCCACCACTAATGAGATGAAATTTTTGAAAAATAAAATAAATTATTTGAGCTCAACTTTGAGCAAATGTGCATTTAACTATAAGAGATTGGAAACCTTGTTTTCAAAGAAACAAGTTCTACATGTTCATGCACATCATCATGCATATGCACACTTTGCACGCCACAATCACACTCACACTCATATGCATCCTAAGGTGTACAAATGTACACATTGTGGCCGCAAAGGCCATTTAGCAAAATTTTATTTTGACAAGGAACCCAAACATTTTGCTAATAAAAATGTTCCTTACAAAGCTAACCCTCAAGGACCCAAAAGAAAATGGGTACCAAAATTCTCACCTTTGGTTTTTGATGTAGGTGAGGGCTCTCACAAAACGTGAGAGGAATGGTGCCTTGGTAGTGGATGTATGGACTTGATGGATACACATTTGATGCACCGCTATCAAGGAGGTTTGGTGGGACAACCACCATGTTTGGAGATTTGGAGCATAGTTCCTTGGTTTGGTAACTATCTCTAAAACTCTTAATTTATTTACATGCTTATTCATTTGTGATATCATATAGCATGTTCATGTTTTATTTATTTGTTTTTGTGCTTCTTGTGGTAAATACTTGTTTAAATGTAGTTTTTATCAAAACTTGTATTTATACATGTACAAATAGTAAGCAACAAATTGATTTATATATGTTTGCACTTCATTGTTCATTTGTACTCATTATATGCACATGTATAGGCTAGTTTTGATGATTATCTCATTTATACTTGTTTTGCCTATTTTCATGATTTACTTCATGTATATGCAATTTTTATTCAAATCTAATAAATATACCTGTATACCCGTGAGTCTCTTGCCTTCATCCAAACACTATTGATAGACTCTTTTATGTTTGGGATATGTATGCATATTGTTAGGATTGGATAAAAACATACATATACCTTGAAGTTTGTTTGTAAGATGAAAAATGAATTTCATGTTTTGTTTGAAAAAAAATAATATTCATGAGCTTTATTGATTAATTTCATGAAAAATGCTAATTACATGATTTTTGAACACTCACACTTTATTTGTTTATTCATGACTTTGTTTCATGATTATTTTTGAACTTTATAGACTTCAAGTGTTGAATTTTGTGTATTTGGTCTAATTCATGAAAAACACATGTTTTGAAGTTTTTGAAGGATTTTTAACTAGTTTTTTCAAAAATTATTTTAACTAGTTATTATTCTTCATTTGGTAGTTATGAGTTATATACTTGATCTCAATTGGTATTTTCATTTTGTATATACTCATATTTTGTTTCCTATATATGTATGCTTCATTTCAAATAATATCAATTTCTATTGGTATTCTCTTTTCATACATATATATGATTTATATGTGCTTGCTTTACAATTGGTTTAAATATTTAAAAGCACATAGTTTATGCTAAGCTTGATTTAAAACTTTATTTTCAATTGGTATCAATATGTTTCAAATTTATTATAAATTTCAATTGGTATCAAGATGTTTTACCTATTTAAGAAAATTAAAAATTATAATGTTTATTTACAATGGTATCTTAAAATTTGACTACAATTGGTATCTTAAAAATTTTTGTTTATAAGATATCTTAAAATTTGATTTTCTAAGAATTCTCAAAATTTGTTTTATTGAGAAAAATTCAAAATTTGTTTTTAATAAGAAATAATTAAAAATGTCTTGATTTGTATTGCCAATATGCAAGGGGAGCTTAACATCTCTTCTACATATAGATTCATGTTGAGTGTATCTTATATTAAAGAGCTTGACAACTCTTCTTTATGTGATATGAAAAGTCACCTAGAGGGGGGGTGAATAGGTGATGATGCTAATCAATGGAACTAAATGCGGAATTAAAAATTCTAAATGCAATGAGCACTCAAGTGTGATCAACTAGTGATGCACACACAACCGAGCCAAGCAAATATGATGAACAATATGAATAGTAATGCAAGGCACAAAGTAAATAGAGATAGAGATAGAGAGAGCCAATTGATCAAACGCAAACACCAAGATATGTTCTCGAGGTTCGAGCACCCAGCTCTACATCCCCGCCATCCCCAGATGGATTCTAGCTTCACTATCACACAGACAGTTACAATCACCGGAGTACACAACTCCCAAAAGGCACACAGCCACACAAAGGTAAGGTTTACAACTGAGTGGTTTCCAACAACTACCACAAAACAATCTCTTGCTACTTGGTGGTTTAAAGCAACAACCACAAACAATCTCTTTTTCTCCCACAAAAATCCTATAAACGAGATAGTAGATTTTAGCTCAAGTGTGGAGAAAACCAATGGATTTGAAACCAGCAATACAAAGAAAATCTTTGGGAAATAAATCAAATCAAGATGGAGAAGTTCAATTCAAAAGCTTTTCCCAAAAACCCTTTTCTTTGATTTTTCAAACCCTAATGAAAACACCAAAAAGATTGTTCAATTTGAATCCAAAAACCTATTTTGATTGCAGCAAAAACACCAGAGAGATAGAAAATTTTAGCCCAAAATTCTTAGAGAAAAACTCTCTCAAATGGAGTATTTATAGGTAATTCAGAAAACTAGCCGTTTACAGAATTTTTGCCAGAAATAGCCTGCCGGTCGACCGGCCCGGTCGACCGCCCAACGTTCGAATTTTCGAACGTTACAGCTGCCGGTCGACCGGTCCGGTCGACCGAAAATTCCTGAGAGCAAACAACTCTCCGTCGGTCGACCGCTTCGGTCGACCGGCCCATTGGGCTGCAGACGTGCACAGGTCTGTGCACGTCGGTCGACCGAACCGGTCGACCGGCCCTTGGTGCGGTCGACCGCTTCGGTCGACCGACCAGGCCTGTCAGCCTATAAATGGGTCAGAAAAACAGTGGTAAAAATATTCCAATAAATCTCACAAAATCTCTAAAATTCCACAAAAATAGTTTTATCATTTTATATTGAAATACAAACTTGTGTTAAAAATCCTAACACAAATTTCAAACATATTTGACTATTTTTGTGTCATAGAAATTTTGCCAAAAACCAAAAACCGTATTTTCTAAAACCTTGTATTTTGAATAGAAAATACACATTGTCTAAAACTCATCCATGATACAAAAATATGATATTTAAACACTTTGAAGCATATTGTATATGAATAGAAATTCAATATACAAGAACCATATATATATATCATGATTTTTGTCATTAAGTCCAAAAATAATGTTTTGATAAAAATACCAAAACATAAAACACATGAAATAGAATATCAAACTAAGTTTGTTTAAGCAATAGAAGCATGCATGTATATAGAACAAATCATATATACACTAAACCATGTAAACTTGTTTTGATATAAAATCTATTCATGAAAACCAAGATCGGTTAAACCAAAAACTTAAAACCAATATTCAAAACGTGAAACATGTGTGTTGTGAACTTGAGCTTATCATACTATACTAATCTTTACAATTAAGATCTAAACCCAAACTAAAAACTATGGATACCTAAGTCTTCTTGTAGAGCGCAATCTCCAAGTTGACTCGATCCAAAAACTTGATTCACCGAGCAAGTGCAATATATCATCTTTGATGTGCGGGCTCTTGAATCAACATGTGCAAGCTTCCAAATCATCTTGTTGAAGCTAAACACCAACTAATATCTTGATTAAGGATCTGAAACTAAAATCACAAGATTATTAGTACATATAACTACATGAGTTAATCATCATCAAAACTAGAGTGGAAGGCCTTTGGGCCAACAATCTCCCCCTTTTTGATGATGACAAAACTCATGGAGTTATATATGCATGGATTAAAGTAAAGCTTCAAGGAAGCTCCCCCTTAACTCATGCATAGAGAAAAACAATAAACATGATAATGCTTATACGTGCATAAACAATTAAATGCATATAAACAAAGCTCTTGATACCAAACAAAAAATTAAAGCCTCTTGATACCAATGAAATACTAATGAAGATGAAAACGAAACTAAGCTCTTGATACAAAACGAAACTAAGCTCTTGATACCAATAAAAATTAAAGTAAAAACAAAACTGAGACTAGAAACTCATGCAAAATAAATCACAAATCTTAAACATGCATATTAACACCAAATTCCTCTCCCCCTTTTTGTCAATCATCAACAAAGGGGTGAAAACAAAATAGATACAAATTCTTCTCCCCCAACATTGAAACAAAGAATCAATAAACTATTTCAAGGGGTGAAACCAAGAATGATACCAATTAAAAAATGTGTCAATGAAGTGCATTATGATACCAATAGAAAGTGATTATAAAAACATTTAAGAAATGCCTACTAATTACCAAATGAAAGTAAGAAGGGCATTGAGAACAAATTATGATCATATTGATACCAATTGAATTTAAAACATATACCAATAGTAAAACAAACATATTGAAAATAAAACACATGATACCAATTGAAAAAACACATTGATACCAATTTAGAGTAAACAAATGCATCTTGATACCAATTGAAGATATTTATCTTTAAAAGGCATATGATACCAAAAAAAATTAATAATCATCATTTTTCATCATAAAGTTAGGGAGTAGAATACAAAACTAGATACCAAAATGAAATATGAGTCTTCTCCCCTTTTTGAAATACCAAAGGAAAATATGCATATGCTTGAAATAAGACACCAATTGAAAAATTAAATCAATTGAAAGATGAAAAAAAAAATTCAAGCTTAGCAATCTTTAAAAATTATGATAAAGCTTGTATAAGGATGCCAATTGAAAAACTCAAGCTTAACATAACCAAAATTTGTGCTTTAGGATATAGGGATATAATAAGCACAAATAAATCATCTATATATGTATGTAAGAAATAGATACCAATTGAAATTGATACTATATGAAGTGTAAGCATACATATATAAAACAAAACATATATGAGTATACAAAAAGATGTCAAGATTGATACCAATTGAAAGAATTCAAAGATACCAATTGAAACAATAATAAGATCAAGTGTATGACTCATATCAACTACCACCCATCCAAGATAAGTTTTAAATGATTTTCAAGAAGAAACATACTTGATCATGGTCTCCCATCCAACCGCCCATTGATGGTAGGGGTTTTCAAAAATAGATTTGAACAATATAGTATGTTTGAAAATCACTACCTCATGAAGAATATCACAACTAGTTATGTAAGTCAACTAGTACGAAATTCTTCAAGATAAAACAAAAGGATTTTTCATGAAACATGAAAATCACAAGATCACTAAACACTCAAAAATCTATATGGCACCAATAATACTCATGAAAATCAAGTCATGAGAAAACATCAAAAGGTGAGTGTACAAGTGTTGTGAGAAACATATCATCATGAAAATTGACAGTTAGGCTCAATATGGAAATCATCAAGATATGAAACATAAATGAATCATGAAATCCATGAAAGTTCATCTAGGATGTGAAATCACCAATTGAAAATTTGAAAAATCACTTATTGAAGTCCATGATATTAATTGAAAAATCATCTTAAAAAAAAGATTTTCATCATAAATGGGAAATCACATAGAAACATGAAATTTATCCAAATGATCTTAAACTTCAAGGCATATGTATGTCATGTACAAACTAAAGTATACATACATATCCCAAACATAAGGAGTCCACAAAATAGTATGCATGAAGGCACGTGGCTCAAGGATGTACATGTATAAATGATAGTTTGGACAAAATAGACATATACATGAAGTCAATCAAAACATGTAGAATAGTGAATACAAGTCAAATGCAAGAATCATCAAAACTAGAATACTAGTACATCAAGTGAATACAAATGAGCGTTCAAGCACAAACATATATAAAGGTCTATTTGTAGCTCACTCGTTGTACAAGTATACATACTAGTCTTAATGAAAACTATCATTCAAGCAAGTAGTCAAAACATGAAGCATAAAACGGGTCAACAATCAACATGATCATATTAATCAAAAATATGAAGTATTAATGACTAAAATGGATGTATGATGCAACGATCTCTCAAAACAAGACTAAGAGCCGTATACCCCGTGAAGGGTTCTGAACTCCTTCCTCCCAATTCCCCTTGAATGGGTTAGAGGTGCGCAATGCAACCTTGTTGTATGAGAATAGATCGAACAAAGAATGAATAAAGTGCAATGATGAAATGCACACAAGATATATCACAAACATCCATATAATCATCTAAACAAAAATCATGGAATCATGAACATCATATGATCATTATGCATATGCATGTGCATTAGATCTAGGGCATACATGTTAGCTTAAACAAGAAGTGAACACTAAATATAGATCCATATGAAACATGGGTGCACAAGTAACTAAACATGTATATCTCAAGTCTAATGAACAAGGCATAATCATAATGAACATCAAAACATAACATGCTATAAATGAATGATCTAGAAAGCATGTAAATAATAAATAGGAGTTAGAGAATGATACCAAAACCAATGAAGGTGCATCTCTAGTACTCCAAAACATGGTGGTCATCTCCACCTAATCTCCTTGAGGGTGAAGCATCCAAATAGTTCTCATTCAAGCTCGGAACGCATCCACCTCAAGGTACCTCCACTCTCACGTGATGCGAGAGCTCCCACCTACATCAAAAGCCAAAGAGGTGATTTTGGTACCCATTTTCTAGTGGGTCCACGGGGGTTAGTTTCTTTTCTCACCCAAACAAAATTAGTTGCTAAATTTTCATGATAAATGCGATCATAACAAAATCTAGCAAGGTGGCCTTTTCGACCACAATGTGTACATGTGTACACGTGAGCATACATATGATGATGGTGATCATGAGAAGCATGTGTATGCCTAGATGGGTGTGCATGCAAGGTTGGAACTTGTTTCTTGCGAATCAAGATTTCCAAACGTGTGTGATTCATGGCACAATGGCTCAAAGTGGAGCCCAAACAATCAACACTTTTCTTCAAAACATTTATATCATTTTCTATGCTAGAAGACAAAGTGGAGCATGCAATAGAAGTGCTAGAGATAGAAGCAATGCTAGCATGGCAAACATGCATATCAATATCATTTTGCAAAGATTCATTTTTAAACAAAATCAAATTCAATTCTTTAGTAATAGAATCAATTTTATTTTTCAAAGTAAGGTTCTCTGTGAAAACACAATCCAATCTTGAGGATAAAATCTCATTGTGCTCAACAATATCATCACAATCATTTCTACCTTTTAAAACATCAATTTCTTTTAAAGCAATGTCTAGTTGAGATCTTAGTGAGTCACATTCACTAGTAATCTCTTCCTTCTCTTGCAAAACGGTTTCAAAAGTAGAACATAAATCTTTCATTTCTTTTTGTAAGTCAAAATGTTTTTCTTTCAAAGAGTTATGTTTTTCCAAGAATTTTTCAAGCTTAGAAGCAAGTTCAACATTTAAATTTTGAACCTCAAAACAACCATGGCAATATGAACTAGAGCTATCATCTATTTGAGAGTCCGATTGTACCTCATGGGAGTCTTTCCCATATGCCATAAAACAAGGCTCTTCGGATACATCTCTCCTAGATCTCCTCATATTGTTAATGATCCTTGAAAGCTCCGGAGATGTCAAGACGCTCCAAACTGCAAAAGCCGAATCAAAACTATCAAAAACAAGTAAAAGATTATTATCAAAAGATGCTCTAAGTGTTTTAAGTGCAAGTGCATTGGCCTTCTTATGCTTGCTACTATTAGGGAGGGTTTCTATAGTGATGGCTTGATAAACTAAATGACCTAGAGTTTTTAAATGCCTAGTCATGTCCACCTTCCAAGCATCAAGTCTAAAATGGTCAAACATAGGAGGGCTAGCCATGAGTGCAAACTAATTATGAGTGCAAATGACAATGCAAATGAAGATTAGCAAACCAAGATCTCACTCCTAGGTGGTTAAACCTAAATATCAGGAGCGCTAGCTCTGATACCAATTAAAAAGTCACCTAGAGGGGGGGTGAATAGGTGATGATGCTAATCAATGGAACTAAATGCGGAATTAAAAATTCTAAATGCAATGAGCACTCAAGTGTGATCAACTAGTGATGCACACACAACCAAGCCAAGCAAATATGATGAACAATATGAATAGTAATGCAAGGCACAAAGTAAATAGAGATAGAGATAGAGAGAGCCAATTGATCAAACGCAAACACCAAGATATGTTCTCGAGGTTCGAGCACCCAGCTCTACATCCCCGCCATCCCCAGATGGATTCTAGCTTCACTATCACACAGACAGTTACAATCACCGGAGTACACAACTCCCAAAAGGCACACAGCCACACAAAGGTAAGGTTTACAACTGAGTGGTTTCCAACAACTACCACAAAACAATCTCTTGCTACTTGGTGGTTTAAAGCAACAACCACAAACAATTTCTTTTTCTCCCACAAAAATCCTATAGACGAGATAGTAGATTTTAGCTCAAGTGTGGAGAAAACCAATGGATTTGAAACCAGCAATACAAAGAAAATCTTTGGGAAATAAATCAAATCAAGATGGAGAAGTTCAATTCAAAAGCTTTTCCCAAAAACCCTTTTCTTTGATTTTTCAAACCCTAATGAAAACACCAAAAAGATTGTTCAATTTGAATCCAAAAACCTATTTTGATTGCAGCAAAAACACCAGAGAGATAGAAAATTTTAGCCCAAAAATTCTTAGAGAAAAACTCTCTCAAATGGAGTATTTATAGGTAATTCAGAAAACTAGCCGTTTACAGAATTTTTGCCAGAAATAGCCTGCCGGTCGACCGGCCCGGTCGACCGCCCAACGTTCGAATTTTCGAACGTTACAGCTGCCGGTCGACCGGTCCGGTCGACCGAAAATTCCTGAGAGCAAACAACTCTCCGTCGGTCGACCGCTTCGGTCGACCGGCCCATTGGGCTGCAGACGTGCACAGGTCTGTGCACGTCAGTCGACCGAACCGGTCGACCGGCCCTTGGTGCGGTCGACCGCTTCGGTCGACCGACCAGGCCTGTCAGCCTATAAATGGGTCAGAAAAACAGTGGTAAAAATATTCCAATAAATCTCACAAAATCTCTAAAATTCCACAAAAATAGTTTTATCATTTTATATTGAAATACAAACTTGTGTTAAAAATCCTAACACAAATTTCAAACATATTTGACTATTTTTGTGTCATAGAAATTTTGCCAAAAACCAAAAACCGTATTTTCTAAAACCTTGTATTTTGAATAGAAAATACACATTGTCTAAAACTCATCCATGATACAAAATTATGATATTTAAACACTTTGAAGCATATTGTATATGAATAGAAATTCAATATACAAGAACCATATATATATCATGATTTTTGTCATTAAGTCCAAAAATAATGTTTTGATAAAAATACCAAAACATAAAACACATGAAATAGAATATCAAACTAAGTTTGTTTAAGCAATAGAAGCATGCATGTATATAGAACAAATCATATATACACTAAACCATGTAAACTTGTTTTGATATAAAATCTATTCATGAAAACCAAGATCGGTTAAACCAAAAACTTAAAACCAATATTCAAAACGTGAAACATGTGTGTTGTGAACTTGAGCTTATCATACTATACTAATCTTTACAATTAAGATCTAAACCCAAACTAAAAACTATGGATACCTAAGTCTTCTTGTAGAGCGCAATCTCCAAGTTGACTCGATCCAAAAACTTGATTCACCGAGCAAGTGCAATATATCATCTTTGATGTGCGGGCTCTTGAATCAACATGTGCAAGCTTCCAAATCATCTTGTTGAAGCTAAACACCAACTAATATCTTGATTAAGGATCTGAAACTAAAATCACAAGATTATTAGTACATATAACTACATGAGTTAATCATCATCAAAACTAGAGTGGAAGGCCTTTGGGCCAACATGATACACGTATGTAGGGGGAGCTTCACATCTCCTCTTATGCATTACAGATTATGTGTTATGTGAATTAGGGCTTGCCATCCCTTCTTCATATAATGCATATATGTAGGGAAGCTAACTTAGCGTCTTCCTCTTCATGAATGTATATCGCATATAACCTTTTATTGATTTGTTTGATGTCACCCCTTTATTGATTCTATGTTTCGGACAAAAAGGGTGAGAAAAATTTGTTGATTTTGTTTTTACTTTAACCCCTTTGTTGATGATTGACAAAAAGGGGGAGAAGTATTTTAGTATATATGCATGTTTTTCCTTCCTTTATCCATAAAGGGGAGAAGTATTTATGTTTATGCATATTTGTTTTGTATTGCAAATAGGAGAAAAAGGATTTGATTTGTTTTATGCTTGATTGGCATGTTTATCTCCATATATTTGCATACATGTTTATGAGCATTCATTGCATATTTATTTGTTTATTTGGTATGCATGAGTTAAGGGGGAGCTTCTTTGAAGCTTTACTTTAATCCATGCATATATAACTCCATGAGTTTTGTCATCATCAAAAAGGGGGAGATTGTTGGCCCAAAGGCCCATCACTCTAGTTTTGATGATGATCAACTCTATAGTTATTGTATTAATGATCTTGTGTTTAATTAGTTTCAGATTTGTGATCAAGATCTTAGTAGGTGTGTAGCTTCAACAAAGGATTTAAAGTCAAGTTTTGGAGCTAGCACGGTTTAATTCAAGAGCTTGTGCATCAAAACCACATCAAGTACTCAAGAGGAGTCTAGCTCTATGGATCGTGTTTGGACCAAGTCAAGAAGATAAGAAGACTTCAAGTGAAGACCTTCAAGATCAAGACTTGAGTCTATGTTTGTTTTTATAAGATTTTGTTTTTAGATAAAATGTAAAGGATAAAATAGTTGGTGGATTGCTCAAGTTACCATATACACACACACTCTTCTTGAAATAGATAGGTTTTTGATAAAAGAATTTTTATTTTGGAAAAATACAAAAAGAGTTTTCTTTTAGAAAAATACCGTTTTGGTTTTTGGTATTCTAGTTTACATGTCTTTAACCAAAATCGTATTTAGAGCTTAATGTCAAAAACATAGATATTTCACCATGTTTGTGCAGTGGATCATATTCATACACTCTATGCTTCAAATGAGTTTAAATATCTTGTTTTTGTATTTGGAAAAGTTTTGGAAAAATCAATTTTGGAAAAATACAGTTTTTGGTTTGAGCCGATATTTCCAAGTTACAAAAATAGTTCAAATTATTTGTAACATGTCTTGATTTTGGTCAAGCATGTTTGATTATCCAAGTTTAATACTGAAACTATTTTTGTAGATTTTTCATGATTTTATGGGATTTTATTTGAGCCAAAATGACCAAGTTTTCTTTCCCAATAATCTGTTTTCTGGCTTCAGCCGGTCGACCTGACCGTTTGACCGCGCGACGTGCACAGACGTGCACGCCAGTCTGGCTGGAGGGCCGGTCGACCGGGACGGTCGACCGTCCAGAGAGCTCTGCTCTCTGGAAAGCCCCGGTCGACCGGACAGAGAGTCTGCTCTCTGTATCCAGGCCTCGGTCGACCGGACGGTCGACCGTCAAGCCATCTGGCTCCCAACAGCTAGTTTTTCTAGCTCTATAAATTGGGGCATTTGGTGGCTGTTTTCTCTAAGATTTTTCAAGTGGTTTTCACCAGCTTTTCCTAGACTATTTAGAGGTTTTTCTCCACTTGATTAAGAGCAAATATTTCCAATCAAAAGGGGAGTTTATCAAGAGTGTTTTTAAAAGTGATTTTCTTGAGTTTTCCTCCACCATTTCAATCTTGTTTTCTCACACAACACTTGAGCTATCTACTGCTATATCTACCTATAGGAGAGTTTGTTGTGAGAGGATTTTAGGTTTTCAAGAGTTGTGATCACCAAAGTTCTATTTTGTACTTTGAGGAGGCAGACTTGCAGGTTCGCGGTGTTTCGGGTTCTAGTGTGAACTCCGTGTTTGAGGTGCGGCCTCGGCGAGCTTGTGGGCTTGCGGTGTGTACGGGACTAGAGAGTCCAAGAGTTCTAGTGGGAACTCCTTGTAGGTGTTGCGGCACCGAGTGATCTGGTGGGATCGTTTATAGTGGAAATCCTTCAAGTGTTGAAGACGGGGATGTAGAGCAAGTGTGCTCGAACCTCGAAACAAATCTCCTGTGTTTGTGATTGCTCTTTCTCTATCTCCCTTACTTGTTTATATCTTGCATGCTATTACTTGTCTTATCTTTACATGCTTGATATATTGTGTGCTTAATTGATATATGCTTGGGGATTGTTTGCTAACACTAGTATTCAACCAAGAGAGCCAACGCGGCACCTCAACTCTTATTTAGAGGAATCTTGAGGAGTTTGTCTAGAGCCCTTCACGGGGAATTCAGCAACACTCTTGTGTTAAACTTGGTGTTTAGTGTAAGAAGTTTTAGTTTGCATCATATAGTTTTAATTCCGCATTAAGTGACCATTAGATTAGCCATCACCTATTCACCCCCCTAGGTGATTTTACAACTACTACTAAAACGGGTTGCTTTATATATGAAAAGAATTAAGGTAATGATTTTAGTAATTGAAATCAGATAAAAATTATGCTTGTGCTAATTCATCCTACTCATGCTAACAATCAGAATTCCCTAACCTAATTACTATTTTTTCTCAAATAATACCAATTCTATCTTCTAAATCTAGAATCTACAATCTATCGATCTAGTAAATTGCTAGTTAGAAGATGCATTAAGTGTAATGGATATTCCTACATGACTGCACAACTCTTATGTCTCAACGTCTCGAGTTATGATTGTTAGTCTTACAAGATTTTGCTAAGTTATCTCCTTTCGGACTCTAACCTAACCTTCTGATTAATTGTGCGCACTAATTATAACATAAAGTAGAAGATTAACAACTTAACATACAAAAGATTCAAACTTTACAAAACACTTAGTAGAATTTGCACAAAATATAATATCATATCATCAATACAATCCCTACGTCATGCCCTACCTATGAAAAATTAGTTCATAACTAAGAAAATATAACACATCATACAATTAGAATAGATTATGCTAAAATTTTCTGAAATAAAAATCAAATAACGAGAAAGATAAGAGAGCACAAAAAGATGAAGCCTTTATTAAGGATTCCTCGCTGAAGATGCTCTGAGATTTAATGGCAAACAGTAAAATTTTATTTGATTTTCGTTCAAAATAAAAGAGAGATAAAAGCTGTATATGATCAAGAGACTTGGCGGCGTTTATATAGAAAGAGCAATAAAATCCTAACCGAATGCAAAACCTAGGTTTCTAAATTTACATGAATTACTGAGAAAATTCTATCCACAATCTCCACCATAGTTCTGCCAGCTGGCCGAAAATTCGGCTGGCTGGCCGAACTTCTAGCTGTAATGAAGCTTCGCTTTTTGACTCGTGCTGACCTCTGAGTTGGCATTCCCGTTGACTGGTCCACGGCTTCTTGGCCAAAATATGCAGCTGGGTGGCTGAACTGTTTATCCATTTTAGTTCTAGATTTTTGTGCAATTTCTGATTTTACGTGAAAACTTTGTTGAGATGTTCCAACTCTGCATCAGATCTCTGGTTCTGCATCTCTTTTGTTCACTTGATATCATCGATTCGTCAATTTTCGCTCTTTTCTTCTATTTTGCTCTTGACCAAAAATCTGCAAAATAACATTAACAAAATACCCATGTAGAATTAAATGTGGCAAATAATAGGCATAAAATGTGATATAAAACTTGTATATAAAGTACACACATCACTAACCATCTCTGCACCGGATTGGTCAAAGCCGTTTGAAACCATGTGCGATACTTCTGATTTTACTATAAGCGTTCTCTAAGGACAATGCATAGATAACAAGCAGCACATGATTTACTACTCAAGTAGGACACTCAATGATGCGCAATTGAACTACACTACAACCGAGAAAGAATTTTTGGCTGTAGTATTTGTTGGCCCAAGGTTACAATCAACCCATGTTTAGTGTATTTTGATGATTACAAAACATATTAGTTATTGGTACTAATATAAATTGTTGTTTAAGTGTGTTTCAGGTTTATATATTAAAGAGATGAATTCTTCCCTAAAGGAAGGTGTATTGGACTCAAGACAAGTCAAATTGGGCTCAAATTGCAATATTGAAGATCAAGAGAAGATAGCTCAAGTTGAAGTCTTGAAGACCATTGTAGTTTGTAAGTTTAGTTTTGTAAAGATAGAATATGTGAAATTTGGCTCTAGGATTTGCACACACATTTGTTTTGTATGTTTCTATGTTTTCAAATATTTATTTCTAGGTTTATGCCTTAGTTTATACATACATGTACCCAAAGCTTTACATCTTCAAAAACTTGTTTAAATACATGTATATAAACTATTTTCAGCATAAAACTTAGCTTCAGATTTTTAAAGATTTTATACAAAATTTTCTATCTTAAAATCTGCCCAGAAAAACAGTTTTCCAGGCAGACCGATCGACCGGCCCAGTCGACCGGCTGCTGTGCCCAGACATGCACAGGCTGTGCATGTCTGTCGGTCGACCGGACCTACATACCGGTCGACCGAAATTAGATGTTTGCTCTCTGTATCTTTCCGGTCGACTGGGTCGGTCGACCGGTAGAAGGAAACTGTGTTTCCTTTCTTGAGATCGGTCGACTGGCAGTCGACCGGAGCCATAACGGCTCTTTTGCCAGCAGGGTCCCGGTCGACCGGCAGTCGACCGGTAGGCCTGCAACACCTCCAACGGCTCTTTCCTCTTTGGGCTGTTCTGAAAAACTGTTTTATTTTCTGTCTTAACAGACTTTTTAGAGGGTTGTTGGGGTGCTTTTGCAGGTGATATTAGCTGGAAAAATCAGAGTTTTTAACCTATTCTCTCCCTATAAATAGTGGGAAATAGGCCTTAGTTATTTACCAAGAAAAATACAAGTTTTCATTATTTTTCAAGAGAAAGAGAAAAATAGTTTAAAGCTTTCATTTCCATTCTTTCAAATTGGTTTTTCAGTTGTTGTTTGATCTCTAATATCACTCTACAACTGAAGCTTTTCTCACCACACTTCATAGAGCCAAAAATTTCATATTCTTTCTATAGGTGAAGTTGTAAAAGAGTGAGAGTGTTTGTAAAAGAGTGTTGTGGTCTAGTTAAAGATCACTATTTGTAATTCTTGTTCTTGTGGAGACAAGCTCCTCGGTGGAGTTTCTTTGTAAGGTGAAGCTACGGGCTTGAGGTCTTTGGAGGCCTAACTTGTACGGGATCCTAAGGGGATAGTGGAAACCCTTCACGGAGGTGAAGGCGGGGACTAGAGCTACGGGCTCGAACCTCGAAACAAATCACTTTGTTTGCGATTGCTTTTGTGTCATCTTGCCTAATTCTCTCTTGCTTTACTTGCTTTCAATTTATTGCTTGAGAACTAACATTTTATTTGTGCAATCCTTACTTGTTTACTTTTCTTGCTATATTACTTGTGTGCATTTCATCATCGCATTCCATACTTGGAATTGTTCGATCACACCTCAATACAACACGGTTGCATTGCGCACCTCTAACCCATTTAAGGGGAATTGGGAGGAAGGAGTTCAGAACCTCGCAAGGGGTATTCGGCTCTTAGTCGTGTTTTGAGAGATCGTTGCATCACTCACTTAAGTAAAATTTAAAAAGAGCATTAGATTAGCAATTACACCTATTCACCCCCCCTCTAGGTGTATTTCAATTGGTATCAGAGCCTGGACTCTAGGATTTGGCTTAACAACCTTAGAGAGATCCTCATATTGCTAATCATTTCATTCATTTCCACATAGTAAACATGGCCGATGGTATTAAGACACCCCCTAAGTTTGATGGACTTAACTTTCCCATATGGAAGGTTAAGATGACTGTTTTCTTGCAATCTCTAGGTAGCCGAGTTGCAAAGGCCGTGACTAAACAATTTAGTGCCCCCGATGGTGATGAATCTACTTGGTCCGAAATTGAGACCAAGGAGTTTGATGCCAATGCTAGGGCTCATTATGCACTCCTACAAGCCCTCAATGATGATGACATAGCTAGAGTCATCCATTGCAAATCCGCCTATGAGATTTGGACCCATTTGCTAGTAACACATGAGGGGACATCACAAGTGAAGAGGGCCAAGATAGACCTTCTTCGGTCCCAATATGAAAATTTTTGCATGCAAGAGAATGAAACCATAGATGATATGGTTACTAAGTTTACAAAGATTACTAATGGTCTTGCTTCTCTAGGTGAAGAAATCAACAATGATCAAAGGGTGAGAAAGATCATCCGGGCTCTTCCTCCATCATGGGAAGTGAAAGCTACAACATTGAAGGAACTCAATGATAAAGATGAGATTGAGCTCATTGGACTCATTGGGAACTTGAAGACCCATGAAATGGAGAGAAAGGCAAGGGAGGACATGGCACCTACCAAAAAGAAGACCATTGCCTTCAAAAGTCATGCTACTTACTCCGACGAAGATGATGAAGAAGAAGATGACGAGGAGCTCTCACTTCTAGTCAAAAACGTCCGGAGGATGTACAACAAGGCAAAGTTCCAAGGACGGAGGAGATGGCAAGGAGGCAAGGAAGAAAGGAAGATCATTTGCTTTAATTGCCAAAAGCCGGGACACATAGTAGCGGAGTGTCCGGACCAAGTGAAGCCATCTTCATCCAAGAAGCCATACAAGAAGAAGGCTATGAAAGCAACATGGGATGACGAAAGTGAATCCGAGGAGGAGATCGACACCGCCAATATGTGCTTCATGGCAAATGAGAGCACAAGCAAGGTAACCCCCTCAACTCTTCTTGATGATGATTTATCCATGGATGAGCTAGGAGAAGCATTTATAGAACTTTCTCAAAATTATGACTTCATGAAGAAAAAGTACTTGAAAATGAAAAAGGATAATGAATCTTTGAATATTCAAGTGTTAAATCTTTCTAAAGAAAATAATGACTTGCATTCTTCTTTAGTTTCCACTAAAAATGATTTTGAAAAATATAAGATTACTTGTAAAGGAAAGACCCCATTTGTAGATTCTAATGAGATTGTCATGCTTAAGGAAAGATTAGACTCATTAGATGTTGTTTTGAAAAAGTGTAGTGAGTTTGATAAGAAGAAGATGGAGAATATGTTTCCTAAGAAACAAGCTCCTAAGAAAAATATTCATCATGCTCATGCTCATGCTCATGTACATGCTACACAATCTATGCATCATGGTAAACCCCCAAAGCATGCTCACACTTCACATACACACCATGCATTCATGTATAGAAAAGTGTACTCATGTTCACATTGTGGACGGAAAGGACACTTAACTAATTTTTGTTATGATAGACTAAGTGCATCACATCATAATGTTTGGGTTCGTAACACTAACTTTCAAGGACCCAAGAAAGTTTGGGTACCAAAGTCAACAATTGTTTTAAATGATGTAGGTACTTTCCAAAGCCCAAAGACGTAGAGGTTTATGGTATCTTGATAGCGGTTGCTCAAGGCACATGACTTGGGACATCAACAATTTCGCAACCCTATCAAGATATCATGAAGGTGGCACCGTCACCTTCGGAGATGACGCTAAGGGTAAAATCATCGGTATTGGTAATGTAAAACTTGGCACCTCTCCTTTAATTGAAAATGTGGTTTTAGTTGATGGCCTCAAGCATAATCTCTTGAGTGTTAGTCAACTTTGTGATAAAGGTTTTGATGTAGTTTTTGACAATGTTGCTTGTAAAGTGATTGATAGAACTTCTAATGTTTGTGTATTTTCCGGTTTTCGTGAAAGCAATGTTTATATGATTGATATGTTAAATATGTCTTGTAATATAACATGTTTAAAAGCCCTCGATGACGACTCTTGGTTGTGGCATAGGAGATTAGGCCACGTTTCATTTGACCATATTTCTAGGCTTAACTCTAAGGAAATGGTGAAGGGTATTCCTTCATTGAACTTTGAAAAGGACCGAGTTTGTGACGCATGTCAATTTGGGAAACAAACTAAGTCCTCATTCAAATCAATTAAGGATATCATGTCATCACGTCCATTGGAGCTAATCCACATGGATTTATTTGGCCCTACACAAACCAAAAGTTTAAGTGGGAGTAGATTTGCTTATGTTTTAGTAGATGATTTTTCGCGTTTTACTTGGGTTTATTTTCTTGAACACAAAAGTCAAACCTTTTCACATTTTCAAGCCTTTAAGAAAAGAGTTGAAAAGGAAAATGACTCCTCAATAATTAAAATAAGAAGTGATAGAGGAGGTGAGTTCATTAACCTTCCCTTTACCACTTTTTGTGAGGAACATGGAATAAAACATGAACTTTCTTGTCCTAGAACTCCACAACAAAATGGAGTAGTTGAGCGGAAAAATCGTACTTTACAAGAGATGGCTAGGACAATGTTAAATGAATATGGTCTACCACATTATTTGTGGGCCGAGGCCGTTCATACTTCATGTTACATTGCAAATCGTGTTTTCCTATGTAAAAATACTACTAAGACTTCTTATGAGATGTATTTTTCTAGAAAACCTAATGTTTCTTATTTCAAAGTGTTTGGTTGCAAATGTTTTGTTTTAAATACAAATATCAATTTGGGAAAATTTGATGCAAAAGCATATGAGGCTATTTTTGTAGGTTACTCAAGTACTAGTAAGGCTTATAGAGTCTTCAATAGGTCAACTTTGACTATTGAGGAATCTATTCATGTTAAATTTGAGGAATCTAACAAGTTTGTTAAGAATTGTGTAGAAATTGATGCTTTAGATGAAGGCTTGGAGAAAGTGACCTTGGAGGATGCTTCTACCATGGGAGACAAGCCAAAGGATGGTGATGGAAGTGAAGCCAAAGTGGAAGAGGCTCAAGGAAATAAACATCAAGCAAATGAAGAGGAGCCCTCTCAACCACTACCAAAGGATTGGAGATTCAATCCTCATCATCCCAAGGACCTCGTCATAGGTGAAGTATCAAAAGGGGTAACCACTCGCTCTAAGATTCAAGATTTTTGTGGTAATTTTGCTTTTATTTCACACATAGAACCTAAAAATGTCCTCGAGGCCGAGGCCGATTCATATTGGTTGCTTGCAATGCAAGAGGAGCTCAATCAATTTGAGCGCAACCAAGTTTGGCACCTTGTTCCTAGGCCCCAAGATAGACCAACTATTGGCACTAAATGGATCTTTAAGAACAAGTTGGATGAATCGGGTAATGTAGTTAGAAACAAGGCTAGGTTAGTTGCCCAAGGTTACACTCAAATCGAGGGAATCGATTTTGAAGAAACCTTTGCACCCGTAGCACGGCTCGAAGCCATACGGATGTCCTTAGCATATGCCTCATTTAAAGATTTTAAGTTATTTCAAATGGATGTAAAGAGTGCTTTTCTTAATGGTTATATTGATGAGGAGGTGTATGTTGAACAACCCCCCGGGTTTGTTGATCCTACACACCCTAATTATGTTTATAAATTAGATAAAGCACTATATGGTTTAAAACAAGCCCCTAGGGCTTGGTATGAAAGATTGTCTTCATTTTTGATTTCAAATGATTTTAAGAAAGGAAAAGTTGATAAAACATTATTTACCAAACATATAGATCAAGATATCCTCATAGTTCAAATTTATGTTGATGACATTATTTTTGGATCTACTAATGTTTCACTTTGCAAGAATTTTGAATCATGCATGAAAAAGGAATTTGAGATGTCTATGATGGGGGAGCTCAACTTCTTCCTTGGACTTCAAATCAAGCAACGTAGTGATGGGACATTCATCAACCAAGCCAAGTACACCAAAGAACTCATCAAGAGGTTCGGGCTTGAAGGATCCAAAGTAGCAAAGACTCCCATGGCAACCACTACGAAACTTGACAAGGATGAACAAGGTAAGGATGTAGACATCAAATTATTTCGTAGCATGATTGGTAGTTTACTCTATCTTACGGCTAGTAGGCCGGATATAATGTTTTTCGTATGTTTATGTGCACGTTTTCAATCATGTCCTAAGGAATCACACTTAATAGCGGTAAAACGCATAATTAGGTATCTTAAGGGCACAATTGATTTAGGTTTGTGGTATCCGAAAACTAACCAATTTCCATGACTAGTTATTCGGATGCCGACTATGCCGGTTGTAGGGTAGATAGGAAGAGCACAAGTGGCACTTGCCAATTCTTGGGCAATTGTCTTGTGTCTTGGTCTTCCAAAAAGCAAAATAGTGTAGCCCTTTCAACCGCCGAGGCGGAGTATGTAGCAGCCGGAGCTTGTTGTGCACAAGTACTTTGGATGAAACATACTCTTCTCGATTTTGATTTACATTTTGATCATGTTAAGATTTATTGTGATAATACTAGTGCTATTCACATGACCAAAAATGCTAATCAACATAGTAAAACCAAACATATAGACATTAGATATCATTTTCTTAGAGATCACTTTGAAAAAGGTGACATAGATATTGATTTTGTTTCCACAGATTTTCAACTTGCAGATATTTTCACAAAACCTTTAGATTATGCAAGATTTTCATTTATTTGTGGTGAATTGAATGTATGTAAGATTGATACTTAAAATATCTTAGTTTGTTTTGTTTTGGTTTCTAATATGTTTGTTTTGTTTTGTCTTAAAATTTTTTTTAAACCCTTTTTGATGTATGACAAAAAGGGGGAGAAAATATAAGGGAGAAAATATATGGAGAAAAATATGTTGTTTGTTTTAAATTTTGTTATTCCTTATGATAGGTTTATTTTTTTTTTTTGGTGATGATATTTTCCAATGCTTTATGTATGTTTACATAATGTTCATATTCATGTTAAATACATAGCATTGTTTAAGGGGGAGCTTTCCAAGCTCTTTCTTCTTTTATTTGTTTAATAACTCATATGTTTTGTCATCATCAAAAAGGGGGAGATTGTTGGCCCAAGGTTACAATCAACCCATGTTTAGTGTATTTTGATGATTACAAAACATATTAGTTATTGGTACTAATATAAATTGTTGTTTAAGTGTGTTTCAGGTTTATATATTAAAGAGATGAATTCTTCCCTAAAGGAAGGTGTATTGGACTCAAGACAAGTCAAATTGGGCTCAAATTGCAATATTGAAGATCAAGAGAAGATAGCTCAAGTTGAAGTCTTGAAGACCATTGTAGTTTGTAAGTTTAGTTTTGTAAAGATAGAATATGTGAAATTTGGCTCTAGGATTTGCACACACATTTGTTTTGTATGTTTCTATGTTTTCAAAATATTTATTTCTAGGTTTATGCCTTAGTTTATACATACATGTACCCAAAGCTTTACATCTTCAAAAACTTGTTTAAATACATGTATATAAACTATTTTCAGCATAAAACTTAGCTTCAGATTTTTAAAGATTTTATACAAAATTTTCTATCTTAAAATCTGCCCAGAAAAACAGTTTTCCAGGCAGACCGGTCGACCGGCCCAGTCGACCGGCTGCTGTGCCCAGACATGCACAGGCTGTGCATGTCTGTCGGTCGACCGGACCTACATACCGGTCGACCGAAATTAGATGTTTGCTCTCTGTATCTTTCCGGTCGACTGGGTCGGTCGACCGGTAGAAGGAAACTGTGTTTCCTTTCTTGAGATCGGTCGACTGGCAGTCGACCGGAGCCATAACGGCTCTTTTGCCAGCAGGGTCCCGGTCGACCGGCAGTCGACCGGTAGGCCTGCAACACCTCCAACGGCTCTTTCCTCTTTGGGCTGTTCTGAAAAACTGTTTTATTTTCTGTCTTAACAGACTTTTTAGAGGGTTGTTGGGGTGCTTTTGCAGGTGATATTAGCTGGAAAAATCAGAGTTTTTAACCTATTCTCTCCCTATAAATAGTGGGAAATAGGCCTTAGTTATTTACCAAGAAAAATACAAGTTTTCATTGTTTTTCAAGAGAAAGAGAAAAATAGTTTAAAGCTTTCATTTCCATTCTTTCAAATTGGTTTTTCAGTTGTTGTTTGATCTCTAATATCACTCTACAACTGAAGCTTTTCTCACCACACTTCATAGAGCCAAAAATTTCATATTCTTTCTATAGGTGAAGTTGTAAAAGAGTGAGAGTGTTTGTAAAAGAGTGTTGTGGTCTAGTTAAAGATCACTATTTGTAATTCTTGTTCTTGTGGAGACAAGCTCCTCGGTGGAGTTTCTTTGTAAGGTGAAGCTACGGGCTTGAGGTCTTTGGAGGCCTAACTTGTACGGGATCCTAAGGGGATAGTGGAAACCCTTCACGGAGGTGAAGGCGGGGACTAGAGCTACGGGCTCGAACCTCGAAACAAATCACTTTGTTTGCGATTGCTTTTGTGTCATCTTGCCTAATTCTCTCTTGCTTTACTTGCTTTCAATTTATTGCTTGAGAACTAACATTTTATTTGTGCAATCCTTACTTGTTTACTTTTCTTGCTATATTACTTGTGTGCATTTCATCATCGCATTCCATACTTGGAATTGTTCGATCACACCTCAATACAACACGGTTGTATTGCGCACCTCTAACCCATTTAAGGGGAATTGGGAGGAAGGAGTTCAGAACCTCGCAAGGGGTATTCGGCTCTTAGTCGTGTTTTGAGAAATCGTTGCATCACTCACTTAAGTAAAATTTAAAAAGAGCATTAGATTAGCAATTACACCTATTCACCCCCCCTCTAGGTGTATTTCAGTATTTGCATTAGAGAAATTCCATCCCTACCTACCTGAGACTAAAACCACCATTTTCACCAATCATTCTGTGTTAAGATACTTTATGACGAAGAAAGATGCTAATGCCCGACTAATTCGTTGGATCTTACTTCTTCAAAAATTTGATCTCGAGATTCGAGATAATTAAGGTATAGAAAATGTCGTTGCTGACCACCTTTCGGCATCCCAAACTCACCATGCAATGAACAGCCCATCAATGATAACTTTCCCCATGAACAACTCTTGGTTGCTTTTAGGGAACTTTGGTTCATTGACATAGTAAACTACTTAGTCACGAACCAAACTCCATCTCATTGGTCTAAATAAATTGTCTACCAGTTCTTATCTCAAGTCTGATATTTCTTCTGGGAGGAACCATATCTTTTCAAGTATTATTCTGACCAAATCATTAGGAGATGCATTCCCGAGAAGGAAATTAAGAGTGTTCTATCTTTTGGTCACGAGCTTACATGCGGTGGACACTTTGATCCCCGTAAAACTACTAAAAAAGTGCAACAAAGTGGGTTCAATTGACCAACTTTATTCAAAGATTCCTTTGAGTTTTGCAAGACGTGCCATAAATGCCAAATGGTAGGAAAGATCTCTACGCGGAACATGATGCCCATTAACCTAATTCTAGAAATAGAACTGTTTGATTTTTGGGGCATCAACTTTATGGGTCCATTTCCTAATTCATTTGGGAACCAATACATATTGGTTGCTGTGGGCTATATATCCAAGTGGGTAAAGCCACTCCAAGTAAAACTAATGACAACAAGATTGTCATCTAGTTTTTGAAAGAGAACATCTTCTCTCGCTTCGAAATCCCTCGCGCTATCATCAGTGATAATGGCACCCATTTTTACAATAAATCCTTTGAAAGTATTTGTGAAAGTATGTCATAACTCATAAATTGTCCACACCCTAGCATCCTCAGACTAGCGGCAGGTAGAGATCTCCAATAAACAAATTAAGCTTATTTTAGAGAAAATTGTGAACCAAAACAGGAAACACTGGTCCACCAAACTGGTAGATGCCTTATTGGCCTACATGACCGCTTTCAAGACAATTCTATAAATATCTCCTTATAAGTTAGTTTTGAAATACACTAAGGGGGTGAATATGTGTACTAGCTAATCTAGAACAAATGATGTGGAATTAAAAACTTAATTACAAATACACTATGTGTAACCAAGAGTGAGCCCAAATTCCCCATGAAGGGCTCTAGAACTACTTTTCTTGATTCCTCTAAATTAAGAGTTGAGATGCTATTAGAAGCTCTCTTGGTTCAACACAAGTGTGGGCACACATAAACAATATCTAGTATGTATATGAATATGAACAAGTAATAACTATGCAAGATATAAGAGAGATAAAATTGAAAGATAGTGGATCAAACGCAAACACCAAGATATATTTTGAGGTTCGATCCACTGCCCTACGTCCCCGCCTTCACACATAAAGATTTCCACTATGTCCACACAGAACCTTCCACAAAAGGCCTTGCAACGAGGAATTACAACTCTACACTGGGAGTACACAATTGCTATCTCAATACACAAACCTCTACACAAGAGGTGGGTACTAAGCCAAGCACAAAGTAAGGGAAATACACTTTGTGATCACAAAGATCACAAACAATCTCTCTCGGTTATCTTGAAAGATTACAAACAATTTTTCTCACAAAAACAAGATCCTATAGATAGGTATAGAATTGATAGCTCAGGTGTGAGAAGACAAAGTGTTTTGAAAAAGAAAACACTTGGGGAAAACTCTAGATAAGATATAGAAATTTTGGACAATAATTAGAATTCCAAAACTTGTTTTATTTTTATTTTCCAAAAACTTTGAAACAAAATAAAGATATGGATTTTTAGCACTAAAACTTGTTTTTAAAACTTGCTGAAAACACTTGAGAAGATGAAAAAAATTGTTGTTAAAAATCTTAGAAGAAACAAGCCAAGGGAACCCATATTTACAAGATTCCCAAAATATAGCCGTTGGGAGTCCAAACAGGTCCAGAATCACATGTCGGTGGACCGCCTGGTCGACCGGCCAACTGTCAGATTTCTGACCGTTGGGGTTTTCAGTCGACCGCTCTAAGGCAATTTGCATGTCGGTCGACTGTCCGATTGGTCGAGGCCAGAACTAGAGAGTAAACTCTCTGGTCAGTCGACCAATCGGTCGACCGGGGCCAGATCTAGAGAGCAAGCTCTCTGGATCGGTCGACCGACCCTAGGACAAGGTAGTGTGTACGTATCTGTGCACATCGGTCGACCACCCGGTCGACTGAGATCTGGTCTGGTCGATCGCCAGTGGTCTCAAACTGGGAATTTGGATTTGAAAACTTGATCATTTTAATACCTATAAAATCCCATAAAATCACATAAAATCCACAAAAATAAGCCCATGTAAGCACTTGAAATACAAATATGTTTGATCAAGTATCAACCCATATTACAAACAATTTGAACTATTTTGAGGCACAAGAAATTAAGCTTGAAGTCAAAAATAGTATTTTGAAAACTCGTTTTATTTTTTTCTTCAAGAGTTTTTGAGAAGACTTCAAAATGAAAAACTATTTCTCAAAAACAAGTATAAATGCAAAAATAAGATATTGAAACACATTTTAAGCATAGTGTGTATGAATAGAATCCAATACAGATATAAAAAGATATATCTATATTTTTGACATTAAATCCAAAACTAAGTTTTTATTAAAAGAAAACTAAAGATATGTTCTTGAAATTCCAAAACGGTTAAACCGAAACCAAAACTTTTGAACTTGTGTGTGTGTACTTGAGCATATCAAAACTATGCTATCCTTACACAAGATCTAAACTAAATATACTAAACAATTTGATATCTTCTTGTCGATCTTCATCTTCAAGATGACTTGATCCAAACTTGATCCAAAAAAGCTAGATGCAATTGTTATGATGTGAGCTCTTGAATCAATACTTATTTGCTTCAATACTTTGACTGTGAATCTCTTGTTAAAGTCAAATCTCTACTGAGATCTTGATCAATTTCTGAAACTTATTAAACAGAAGATCATTAGTAAACTAACCTTCATAAGTTAGTCATCATCTAAACTAAGGTCAAGGGCCTCTGGGCCAACAAGTTTTTGGAAAGGCTTATCACTTGCCTGCTGAGTTAGAGCACCAAGCTTTGTGGGCCATAAAGCAGCTAAAATTTTGATTTAGATAAGACCAGTGGCCTTTAAAAATTGCAAATTTCTGAACTTAAGAAGTTAACAAATGAGGCCTATGAGAATGCAAAAATAACAAAAGGTAGGGTTAAGGTTTTTCATGATAAGTTTATCACAAGAAAAACTTTTATCCCCAGACAAAAAATCTTACTCTACATTTTGAGGCTTCATCTTTTTTCAGGAAAATTGAAATCGAGATGGACTGGGTCATTCATTGTAAAGACCGTGTTTTTACACAGTACTGTTGAGATCAGTGACACCAAGAATGGGAATGACTTCGAGGTAAAAGGTTAACGCCTTAAACCGTTCTTGAAATCGGTGCCGGTAAATGAAATAGCTATGGGTTTTTTCGACCCAGTATATCAGTAACTTTACTTCTTTTACATTTTGTTTCATGCATCTATTCGTTTCTTTCATACATTGGGCACAATGCATGAGATAGGTGTGGAGGAGAGTTCTAACATGACTAACATGACTAACATAATTATAAAAATAAAAAAATAAAAAAATAAAAAACTTTTTGGAAAGAGAACAATAGTTTGACACATTTTTTGTAAGAAATTAAGTCAATTTTAAGGAATTATGAAAATCATAATTAGGATTTCTTAAACTCGATCAAAATAAGATTATTTGTTTAATTTCTAGGGTTAGGAAGAAAACTTGAAAAAATAATTTAGTCTTGATCTTTACCTTGATGAAATATGCACACTTTATACACTTACATACTTAGGGTTAAAAAACAAAAATTCTTATGCCTTATAAAAAATTATTATATATATATATAATCATTTGATTAAGCTGGGTATTTGTGCCTCATAAAGCATAAGTATTCACGCCTGAAAGTATACATCTTATAAATAAAACTCCTTAGCTTTGTGGCCTTATTTACTCAAGTCCTCAAGTTCTTGGGGTGTTTTCTCACCCGGTGCTCTAAGACCGTCTAGTTTGGGTGTCATAGACTAAAGGCTCGTTACATGGGCAGATTAGAAAGGCTAATAGAACTAAGGAATAATATCACAAAACATATAAAAATAAGAAAATAAGGCATAAGAGTTAGAGTTAAAGAACCTCTAGTCAAAATTTCACGGTCACGAAGGTGCATATGATTTAGGATAAATTAATAGACTAGATCAGAAATACAAGTTTGACCCCTTACCTTGATTGATAATGAGTTGAATAGAGACTAAGTTTAGGAATGAAAAATTATATTTTCTTATAACTTATAACTTACTTGAACTCTTACAATAATAATTCAAATATTTTCTCTCCCTCTCAAAATGCTTTTCGAAAATACTAATATTTTTTTCTTTCTTTATGGATTTTGTAAGTGTAATCCACTGAAAATCTTCACGAGACAAAACTCATCCTCTAGGAGTAACCTAGAGGTTTAACGGCTTGTTGCACATGCTAAGTGCAATCGTGTTTCCTACGAAAATGCATAGTTAGTTTTGTTTTGCTCGAGGACGAGCAAAAGATAGGTGTGGGGGTGTGATCACACACGTGCATTACATGTTTTCATATTATATGTGTCACATTTCTGTATTTATATTTAAATAAAACTCTGCTATTAATGTTTTTTAATGTCCAGTGGCATGCAAGGTAATTAAGGAAGAAAAAAGAGAGATTGACAGATTTATCCAATTAAATCCAGAAGTTCAAAAGAAAGAGGGTCATTTCAAATTCAGAGTTTATAGAAGCTATCTTATCTGAAAATCGGTTATATCAGATGAGATAAATACCAATTAAAATTAAAACAAAAATAGATTTTTGAAGACCCCAATTGGTTGAACTGAAGATCAAAGGATATCTCGCCAAATTCAAAACAGAAATTCAAGATTTAAGAGGATAAAAGGATAGGGGACAGATGGACGAACACACGCTCTTTGATTCTGGCCCTAAGCCATAATTTTGCCATGAAAACGCGGCAAAAGCCGCATTGCTATGGCTTGTTCTTTGAATCATGGGGAGCGTTTGCTCTCCCTATCTCTATACTTGTATCCCCTATCCATTTCTTCCCATAAATATCTCACACATCAGAGGCAGAGGAATGAAGACTAAGAGTAGATACTTGCTCTATTTTTTAAGTTTAGGATCGTTATTAGATAGTTAATGAGAAGTTGCATCTCAGTTTTTAATTTATACTTCAGTCTAAAAACAAAATGAGAGAGAGAGTGATTCTAATCTGAAGTTGAAGTGAAATTAATAAAGATTCAACAGACTTGCACCTCCACTTTGCCGGTATGTCTTACTTTAATTCATCTTTGTATGTTAATTCTAATATGAGTAACTAAATCAATTTTTTGGGCTCACTATTCTCCTTCTTCTATGAGTTTTCTTCTTAATTGATTTATATAACAGGGAACCCAATGAATCATATGAATAACTAGATTAAGCCTTGCATATTGGCGAGTGTTCTTGAAGGCACATGAGGATGGGATTTGATTTTGAACTAACTCTTGAAATTGATCTTAAAAAGAACTTGTTTTTATTTCATGCTTGCTTTATTGCTATGATGGTTTAACATTCAACTCAAAGAAAGATTCCAAAACTAAAGTTCAATTTTAAAATACTATTTTATGTATTTTACTTGATCTCTTTTAAATACAACACTAAAACTTTTGCCTATGATCTCATTGAGGCACTTTAACTTTCAAGAGAACAACACATGATTGAGTAATAGAATAGTGATCCCAGATCTTTTCTTTATTAAAACACAAACAAACATTACCCTCAAGATTTTCTTCAAAAATCACTTTTTTCAAAATCTATAATCTTCAATTTTTCTTTAAATCACTTCTTTACTCTCCATCTTCTTTTCATCTAAAAAATATAAATACTACAACTTGTTTTTCCCAAAATACCTAAAAGCTTGCATCGCATCTCTCCTCATGGACATGACCCGTTAGGCCTAAGCTACACTGTATTTCTCTAATTTCTATCAAACATGTCAGGTGATAACAAGCACGTGTCAGGTGGTCAACATATTAAGTAATAGCATGTCAAGTAATAAGCACAGTAGATATCACTACCATGTGTCACAATACAGGAAAACAGTGCCGATACAGGAGAACGGTGCGAATACAGGAAAATAATGCTATTTTGGAAAATAATATAAGTAATGATTTCAAACTCTTCACAACCATTAAATAAAAAATTAATTAAACTATCAAGTAGGCAAGCGGGTAAACAAACAAGTGAACATCCAAGCGGAGCTAACATAGTTGGAGCAAAGTTAACGCACAATACTAGACGCTATCAGGTTCAGCGCTGTTATCGCTCACGATACGGCTAAATGCACACAACGGAGTGAGCATATGAACGCTATACTGCTGCACGTGGCGAAGCCGCGCTCACAGTGTAACTATGCTCTAACGGAGTTAGTGGCAAAGTGCTGAGCGCTAAGTCTACTTATCAAGCGTAACTAAAAGACTTAACGATCTGGCAATCCCACTTTCGAGGAAGTGGGCGAGAGCCCAAAGGGCTGTAGGTACGAAAGGCTGAGTAAGTACCTACAGAAGTGTTAGTATCAAACACACGTATATAACAAGTAGTAACTAAGCTATCAGTAGAGTGGTGAAACCCGAAAGCTGAGCGAGGCAGAAATAAAGTCAGCTAATAGACAAGTGAACAATCAAGTGGAGCGAAGCAAGGCTTGGGTGAAGCTTGCGCACAACATTAAACGCTATCACGCTCGGTGTAGCTACCGCTCGCGGCGAAACCACGATAACATATAGCTATCGCTCATGGCATAACTACACTTGGACGGAGTTAGCTATGAAGCGTTGGGCGTTAGACTCGCCTACCAGGCGAGGCTGAAAGACCTGATGGTCTGAATGCACTCCCAGCTACACGAAACCCAAAGGGAGGCTAATTCCTATTGGGTAGCTTGGGAAGTGGACTGGCCTGAAGGCCGAGTAGGTACCTGCACGAGATGTTAGTACCACACGAGCATACATATAAACGTAATAATAACTAGAATATCGTAGAGTGGTGAAGCCCGGAGGCTAAACAACCATGAAGGGTTGCCACTCATGGTATAAAACAGTAATAAAGCAACGTCACAGGCAGTGTATATGCACAGAAAGTAAAGTAAACTAGTACAAGCATTTGTCGACTCTCATCGATACAATACATCACACCTGTAAAATACACATGTCCACAGTATACCACCCACACTGGTACAAACACAACACCAGTTATATGTCCACAACACTGATACAATACACCAGTACAAATATACCATCTCGAAAATTACACCATTTACACGAATAAAATACAATCACATATCGAAGCGGGAAAACCCAGAAAAAAGGCGAGAACAGTCGCTTAAAATCATGGAGCACGGTGCGAAGTCCCAAAACTCTAGAAACTCCAAAACTCAACGCGCGTGCACTTTCAATACCAATTAAATATTATAATATAATATATATAAAGATATATTTAGAGAGAGAAACTGAAGAGGGGAGAGGGAGAGAGAAGCTCACAGCCCTGATGATTGTGGTTTGTGGCTAGGGCAAGAGCACAGAGGAGAGAGAGAAAGGATCAAGAGAGAGGGAAAATAAGGAGAGAGAGAGAAAGAGAGAATAGGAAAAGAGGGGCTTGCTGCCCCCTGCTCACGCCAGGACCGCACGGCCCTGCCGTGGGCACCGCCGGCCATGGGTTGGTTGGCCAAGTCTTCGAGAGAGAGGGAGGAGTTTGGAGTAGGGTTTTAAGGTGATGGAGTTGGGGATGATGATGGTTGTGGTGGTTATGGTGATTTGAGTGAAGATGGAGAAATTGGGTTGGAAGTTGAAATAGTGGAGATGGAATTGAAGGAGGTGGTGGTGGAGATTGTGATGGTGGATGTGGTGGTTGTGAAGGAGATAGGTGGTAGTTTTTGTGGCGGAAGGAGGAGAAGATGGAGTTTGGTGGGAGAGCCGGAGGAGGAGGAGAAAATTAGAAGAGATGGTGGCGGCGTCGGGGTTGCTTAGGTAGAGTCGCCGGCCATGGAGTCACAGTAGTTGAAAGGAAGGTGGTGATGGTAGGGGATATGGCAGTGGAGTTGGGTGGTGATGGTGGTGGTGAATGGAGTGATGGTTGTGAAGGAGGAGCTAGAAGATGTTCTTGGTGGAGAAGATGGCAGGAGTAGGGGTCTGGGTTGTCACCGGAGTATGGTGGCGCCAGAGTTTGGGGGGAAGATAGAGATGAAGAGGAGATGGAGAAGGAAAGCGTGAGAGAAATTAGAGAAAGAGAGAGAGAGAGAGAGAGAGAGAGAGAGAGAGAGAGAGAGTTGATGGGAAAGGAAAAATTAATGGGAGAGGAGGTGATGGGAGATCGATCCACGTGGGAGCCAAGTGGGGAAAAGAAAGAAAGAAAGAAAAGAAAGGAAAGAAGGAAAGAAGGAAAATCAAATATAAACTAATAGTATAATAAGGTAAGATTTGATAAATTCAGAAAAATCTCCAAAGATCTTTGGAGCTAGGAAACATCCTCCAGAGAAATAATATGAAATTAATTTTAAAAATTAAATATTATTTTCAAATTAAAAATCCTGGAATCGACCGGTGATACCGGTCGACACCAACTCCGATCGAGTTTTGATAAATTCAGAAAAATCTCAAAAAATACATTAAAGTAAACAAAGTGAATCTACGAAATAATGTTAAAACAGATTTTAGAAAATTAACTCTATTTATAAATTAAAAATCTGGAAATCGATCGACGACACCGGTCGACATTGATTTTGAAGATCTTGTAAAATAATTGAGAAAAATTGCAGAAAATCATAAAAAATCTAAAATATTGAAAAATGATATTTAAAGATGAAACTAGTCAAATTTGACTACCAAAAGACCAAATTAAGCCATACACTAGAATCGGGCCCTGGTTCAGACTAGGGTTGACTCTGAGTCCGCGGATCCAGATCCAATGCAAAATAATCGCATAAATAACCATAAAACAAAGACAAATATGGAAAGTAAATTAAAAAATATGATCAAAAAATTTGAATACGTATCTAAGTACGTATTCCAAAAATGGGGTGTTATATATTGTATATCTCCAATCCTTCGAAAGTGGTTGAGTTGGCTCCACTTTAACATCTTTAGCTTCACTATGTTCATCATTTTTTGGCCTGTTATTTTCTTATGATAGTGAGTCCATCAAGGTTGTCTTCTCTAATTCTTTACCTAAGCAATTAATCTCTATAACATTCTTCACAAAAGTATTACATTCCTCAAACCTAACATGTATAAACTCTTCAATAGTTAAGTTGACCTATTGAAGATCCTATATGCCTTATTAATATTAGAATACTCAACAAATATAGCTTGATAAGACTTGCCATCAAATTTTTCTAAATTGTCTTTAGTATTCTAAACAAAATATTTACAACCAAAAACTCTAAAATATGAAACATTTGATTTTTTTTTTTCAAATAGTAAATCTCAAAAGGAATTTTAGAAGTATTATTACAAAAATAAATTCTATTTGATATGTAACATGAGGTGTTTACGGCTTCGACCCATAGATATTGAGGGATTCACTAATCATTATCCTAGCCATCTCTTGGAGAGTGCAATTCTTTCTTTCGACGACTCCATTTTGTCGTAGAATTTTAGGACATGAAAGTTCATGTTTAATTTCATTTTCTTTGCAATAAGAAATAAAGGAATGGTTTATAAACTCACCGCCTTTATCATTTCTAATACACAAAATCAAAAAATCTTTTTATTTTTCAACCATGTTTCTAAAAACATTGAAACGTAAAAAAGCTTCATCTTTATGTTCTAAAAAGAAAACCCATGTAAATCTCAAAAAATCATCAACTAAAACAAAAATAAATTGATTTTTACTAATACTTTAGTTTTAGTTAGACCAAACAAATTCATATGTATCAACTCTAGAGGTCTTGATGTCATGATATCCTTGATTATTTTGAAAGAGAACTTGGTTTGTTCCCAAGTTGGCACGCTTCGAAAATGCGATCCTTTTTAAATTTCAAACTAAGAATTTCTTTCACCGATTCCTTAGAATTCGAATAGGTGGTTAAACGAATATGACTTAGTATCCTATGCTATAACCAAGAGTATTCATTAAAAGCATTCAAACATGTAACATTGCATTGTAAATTCAAAATGTCAATCATGTAAACATTATTTTCACGAAAAATAAAAAGAACACAAGAATTTTTTTTCTTATTTAAAGATCACAAGTTGAGTCATCAAAAATAACTCTTAAGCCTTTGTCATATAATTAATCAATGCTTAATAGATTATATTTGAGGTCATTTATCAAAACAACATCCTCAATTAAAGGAGATGAGCTAACCTTGATATTACCTATACCTACGATTTTACCCTTGGAGTCATCTCCGAAGGTAACGGTACCACCTTCATGGTATCTTGACAGGGTTGCAAAGTTGTTGATATCTCATATCATGTGCCTTGAGCAATCACTATCAAGGTGTCACCGCTCCCTATGCCTTGGAGCCTTGGTGTGTACCAATATCAGTTAACAAAGGGGTTGACTTTGGTACCCAATTTTTCTTGCATCCTAGAGTGTTAGTCTTCTAAACCCAAACATGATTATTTGAAATATTAATCTTATTATAGCAAAACTTGACCAAGTGACCTTTTCAGTCACAATAGGTGCATGAGTGCATCTTAGCATGTAAAAATGCATGATGTGTGTGAGCATGATGAGCAGGTGTAGTATGAGTGCATGTAGTATGATGTGCTTGTGCTTGAGAAGGCATGTGAGCCTGATGGTGTGCGCGTGTGTGTGAAATATGAGTTTTTCTTCGAGTTTGCCTCTTTAAAAATATAGCCACTAATCTAGCCTTATCAAATTCATACTTTTTCAAAACATTGCTTAAAGTTTTAATTTTATTTTTCAAAGTGAAAATCTGATTTTCATCAATAATTGAAAATTTAGCTTTGCAAGAAATGTTATGTGCATCATATCATTTTGTGTCTTTTAAAGAGTAGAAGATAAAATCTCTTTTTCTTTAAAATAACATCTAGTTAATTTTGAGGAAGTTAATTTTCTTTCTTCATTTTTAAATACTTCTTTTTGAGAAAATCATAATTGTTGGAAAGTTCTTCAAAAGCTGCACCTAATTCATTCATAGATAACTCATATTCATCAAGAGTAGATTCGGGAGTTACCTTGAGCGTGTTCTCATTTGACATGAAACACACGTTTGTTGTGTCCATCTCTTCATCTTAGTCGCTTTCCGAGTCCCATGTAACTTTCAAGACTTCCTTTTTGTAGGGTTTCTTGGAAGTAAAAAGTTTGCTCTAGTTCTCTGGGCATTCAGCAATGACATGACCCAAATTCGATAATTGTAGCACACTAGTTTCCTTTCCGCCTCTTATCATCTTTTCTATTTTCAAAGTTAGCCTTGTTGTACATCTTCCTTATATTCTTTAGTAGGAGAGACAAATCTTCATCATCTTCTTGATCTTCTTCTTCGTCGGAGATGGTATGAAGGTAAAAACTTTCTTCTTGGGGTAACTTCTCCTCTCTAGTCTTTTTTTTCATCTCATGGGTTTTTAGGTTCTCAATGAGACTAATAAGCTCCATCTCTTTCTTGTCATTGAACTCCTTCAATGTAGTAGATTTGACCTCCTAAGATGGTGAAAGAGCACAATTGACCTTCCTCATCTTTTGATCAGTATCAATTTTTTCACCTAAAGAAGCAAGACCATTTATGATTTTAGTAAACTTAGTGACCATGTCATCAATAATATCATTCTCATTCATAGAAAAATTCTCATATTGGGAATGCAAGAGATCTATTTTATCTCTTGACTTGTGATGTCCCTTCATTAGTAACAAACTAAGTGTGACCAAATCTCATGGGCAGATTTGTAATGAATGACCCTAGCAATGTCATTATCATTCAATACTTAAGTAAGACATAGTGTGCCTTAGTATTAGTATCAAACTCCTTAGTGGCAACATCGGTACAAGTGTTTTCATCACCATTGGGTACACTAAAGAGTTTGGTCACCGCCTTTGCAACTTGACTTTCTAGAGATTGCAAAAATATGATCATATTAAAGTTGAGGCCATCAAACTTGAGAGGGGACTTGATGCTATCAGTCATGGATGCAAGTGTGTATGACAAACAAATAGTGCAAAAAAGTGATTAGTAAGAGGATCTCTCTAAGGTGGTTAAACCAAAATCTAGAGTTCAAGGCTCTGACACCAATTGAACATCACTTAGAGGGGGTGAATAGGTGACAATGCTAATCTAATACAGAATGCAACAATTTAAGCAAACAATTCAAATAGTCAATTCAAAATAAGAAGTGAAACTGGATTTTCAATCAATAGCTTTAGAACTTCTCCTCTTAATTTCTCTAGATAAGAATGGAGATGTACAATTGTGTTCTTGCTTATATAAGAAAAAATCGATAGTCCAATAATCAATAGCAATGTAGTAACACAAAATGCAATATGATGGCAAGAATGAAAATAGAAAGCATAAGCACAAGTAGAACAATGAAAATAGAAGCAAGAATAAGAGACAAGGCATCGCAAACGCAAGTCGTTTGTTTCGAGGTTTGGTCACCTTATTCTACGTCCCCACCTTCACCGCATGAAGAATTTCACTATCCACTAAGGATTACCATAAAGGTATCACTACTACAAGGTGATTGAGGTTTTACCTGCACAAAAGTACAGAATTTCAAAACTTAGAATAAAGAGTGCAAGTACTCAATACTACCGCTATAGCAAGTGGATATGCGGGTCGTGATCCACAAGGAGGGACTAGTGATGGAAGCTTTTTTAGCAATTTCTCTTTTAAGTTACAAAGTATAGTTAAAGTTCTTCTTTTAGTTCCTTAAAAGAAAAAAGAAAATGGAGTTAAAGTTAAGTTATGAAGAAAGTGGTAGATTTAGAAGGTAGAGAAAATGAAAAATGGATATATACAAAGAAATTGAAAAGAGTGATAAAAGAGTTGGGTGTTGATGGTGTTGGTGATCTAAACTAAAGAATTAAAAGAAAGAAAACTAAAACCTAAAAAACTTACTTTCCTCTTCGGCGCCTGCTTATCTTTGACCCGTATCGACGATGTACCTTTGTTTGAAGGCGAGCGAAGTATGACAAAGAGGATCTTTCCCATTCCCGACTTACACTATGAAATGAAGGGGCAAGCTGCACTACCGTAGAAATAGATATCCATCACCATAAGCCATCAATGGCACTTGCAATGGCAAGGAAACATTGAGGCTATCGGATTCATTTAGATTCACAAACACAGAAGAGGGAAGCAAACGAAAACAAGAATAGAAAAGAAAAGAAAACTTCGATTCGATTCAAATAACAATGTAAGAAAAGATTACTTACACCAGTGTCACCCTCAGTACAAGTTTGTTCTTATTCCTCCATGAAAGTCTCCTCTCCTCTCAGTTACATAAACAAAATAAAAATTACATAAAAGAAAACTAAAAACCTAAGTTACAAACTATAGTATAGCCTAAATTCTACTCTCTGCTTGATCGTTCCCTATACGCTCTGAAAACCCCAGTATTTATAGGCAAAACCCAACGGGGAGGAGCGTACGAAGATAGAGGGAGCAAACGCTCCCCCACTCCTCTAACAAAGCCAAGGAAATGCGGCTTTGGCCGTGTTTCCACGGCCTGGATGTGGCCAGGTGGCCACACCCGGGGGGTACAACTCCTGATTTTGAGATTTCCTTTATCTGGTTTTAGATTTCCCATTTCAGCTTCTAGATTTAATGAAACGGTTTTTGATCTTTGGCTTTAACCGAATGATTTGTGAAGATTTGTTTTAACCAATTTTCAACTTCTCTGATTTACCATGATCTGCCCTGATTTTCTGATTTCGAATTAATTCTGAATTAAATCAGAATTTTGATTGGCTTTTGGGCTCATTTCTCTTTCCTTTCCTTTAGTAATGGGCTTGCATATAAATTAAAAATTAATTAGGATTAGAAGCAGAGTTTATTATGTAATAAGTATGAGAATGTGATAATGAATGTGCAATATCAGTGACCGATCACACCCCCATACCTATCTTTTGTTCGTCCTCGAGCAAAATAAAACTAAACTAAAAATTATTAGATCACTTTCGCAGGTCATGCGATTGCACTGAGCATGTCCAACAAGCTGTTACACCTCTAAGTTTCTCCTAGAGGACGAGTTTTGTCTCGTGAGGGTTTTCAGTGGATTGCACCCACAAAATTCATAAAGAAAGAGAAAAATGTTAGTATTTTGAAAACACATTTTGAAAGAGAAAAATATTTGAAATATTATTGTAAGAGTTCAAGTAATCTATAAGTTACAAAAAAATCGAACTTTACATTCCTAAACTTAATCTCTATTCAAAAATATGTCATCAATCAAAGTAAGGAGTCAAATTGTATTTCTCATCTAGTCTATTACTTAACCCTAAGTCATATGCATCTTCGTAACCGTGAAGTTTTGACTAAGGGTTCTTTAACATTAACTCTTATATATAGTATATAAAAATATGTACAACATCATATTTCTCCCCACCTAGATCTTTTTAGGTCTCATCCCTCTAGCTCTCTTCCCATCATTCCAATGGGTTCTCTTTATAGGGCATAATGGGAAGGCTAATTTTTTTGTCATTTTAGCTCTCTTCCTCCCAATCTCACCTTCTTTAAGCTTTTCTTCCTCATATTTCTACATCCATTATTCAAAAATTGATCACCATCATACTTCTCGGTTGGAATTTCCTCATTATGAATGCTTAGGAATTCTAACTCAGTTCCATACATCTCCTCAAAACTTATGTCAACACTTTTTCCTGGAGGTGTGTAATTAATCAAAATATTCCTAGTCGGTTCATCCAAACACATGAGTTCTTCTTTGAAAAGGTTTTCAAATAGTAGATCAATTGGAGGTTCTTGAATTACATTCTCATGCGATATATCATTGATTGGCTCATTGAAAGTGAAGATATTCAAATCAAATTTTCTTTTTTTTAAAGAGGACTCTAAAATGAAGATCTCTGACATATGTCTTCTTATTAATATAATCGCATTCATTCTTAAATAATTCATCAAGAAACAGAGACTCATTCTCTATACCATCGTTTTCTTTATCACAATTATTTTCAACAAAGTTTACCTCAAACGTTTGGTCTCTTATCTTACGAGGTTATTTTTTTCAGCTAAAGATATCAACTTCTCTAGTCATGTCCCCAAAGGTTAACCTCATAGACCCATTCCCACAACTGATAGTAGCATTGGCAGTAGTAAGGAATGGGCGCCCTAAGATAACAGGAGTTTGAGCCCTAGGATTGGACACAATTTGTGTCTCAAGAACTATGAAATCAACTGGGTAAATAAACTCCCCGACCCAGATAAAGACATCATTAATTTTTCCCTTTGGAACTTTCACAGAACGATCAGCCAGTTGGATTGTTATTCGAGTTGGACTAAAATCGCCCAACCCGAGTTGTTGATAAACTGAGAATGGAAGCAGGTTGATACTTGCCCTTAAGTCAAGAAGTGCACGACTAATCTCGGCTTGTCCTATAGTGCAGGAAATGGTGGGACAACCCGGATCCTTGTAGTTAACAGGGATCGGACCCAACAGTAGCTCACTAATGTTAGTGGCTAAGAAGACTTTCTTGGGTACATTAGTCTTTCTCTTCTTGGTGCACATGTCCTTAAGAAATTTTGCATAGGATGGGACTTATTGGATGGCATCAAGAAGTGGCACATTTATCTTCACTTGGTTGAAGATCTCAATTATCTTATCTATGTGTGGATTCTGTTTGTTGTTCTTAGCCTATTAGGAAATGGTACTGTAGGCTTGTACACCTGACTGGTTAACTTATTTGTTTTAGATTCGTTAGACTTAGAAGGATTGGAACTAGATGAGGTGGATGCTTGAGTGTGACTGTGCTGAATGGGATTGGATGGTGTTGTCACTTGATTATCAACTTCTTTTCCGACCTCAATGTATGAACAGTATTACATTGATTCAATGATTGATCCTCAGCCAAATGAGCTTGTTGAGAACTCCTAGGATTCATTATTGGTTGACTGGGTAAGATTCCCTTTTGCCTCTCATTCTGTGGATTGGTTGATTGGTTCATTTGAACCTCTAGTCTCTGTATTGTTTGCATGAGAGAATCTTAGTTCTTCATGTACCTTTCCATATTTCTCTCAAAATCAGTCATTCTCCTTTCAAGTTGAGGATTCTAGAAGGAAGATGGTGGGCTTGGTTGGAAAAATTTTGTTGATAATTTGAAAATTTGTTGAGAGAATTGTGAGGGTAATTTGGAAAGTTGGGTTGATGATTGAAAGAATTATTAGAATGATAGAAGTGACTTGCATGATTTGACCATGGGTTGTTATTGCTGTGTTGGCTCCATGAGAAATTTAGGTGATTTCTCCAGCCATGATTGTACATTGGTGCATAAGAATCATTGTTCAGCCTTGAAAAGGTCGCATTTATCGGTTCTGAAAAGTATTATTGAGCTTGAAACATAGGACACTCCTCAAATACATGATTCATGGCTTGACAGCAAGTACAGCCTGGAGTTGAAAATTAGTTTGGGCTGACTTGATTGATTGGACTTGGTTCCTTATTTTCTAAAGCTTCCAGTCTTCTCACTTGGTTAGCTATTTTAGCCTCGTGAATGATTCAATTGAATGGAGATCTCCTTTTAAAAAGATGGAGTTTGAATTCCTAGAGTTTTCACTAGTTGGTTCTCATTGGATGGTCTTTTCAGCTAGATCCTCATATAAATCCTAACCTTCATCTCATCCTTCTGCAAGAATCCCCTTTGGCACATGGTTTCTAAGAGGGTCTTAGTAGAGTAGTCTAAACCGTCATAAAGAATTTGACATTGTCGTCATTTTTATATAGCATGATGAGGACATTAGACAAGGAGGTCTTTGAAGCGTTCAAAGTACCTCCAAAAAGGTTCACTAGGTTCTTACTTGAACTGCATGATTTTTTTTTAACGAGAGCGGTCTTATGAATTGGATAGAATTTTTTCAAGAAGACCTTAATGAAACCATCCCAGGATGTGATAGAGCCGGTCGCTAAGTTGTAGAGCCATTTCTTAGCTAAGTCTTTAAGAGCCAATGGGACAAATCTCAACCTAATAGCATCATCTATAAGGTGTGGGATTTTCATCATTAAGCATACTTTCTCAAATTCTCTTATGAAGAAATAAGCATCTTCGGTATCTAAGCCATGAAACTTAGGGAGTGTGTTGATGAACTGTGGATTAAGCTCAAAGTTGTGTTCAACAACTGATGGTAGTTGGATGCAAGATGGAAGTGAGATTCTAAAGGAATAGAACCTATCCTGCAAAGATGTAGATTGAGCCATAACCGAATCTGGTCTTGGTTCGAACTTGGCTAGTGATGTGTTTCTAGTTAACCTAGATGAATTAGGGTCTCTTGACCACACTTGCATATACAATCATAATCACAAACAAATTCACCAATAGTCAACAAGAGGAAACAATCAGGCCTAATCTAAGGTAACCTTGACCTAGACAACTCCTAACTGGTTGATTGTTCACAGGAGGTATAATACAGACTTTGCCACAAGCTAATCAGCCAGGTCAGGGCAAGATCGGTGGGAGGTATCCGCGCAAAAGCGACGGGCCTAATTAAGCCAAACCACTAGCCTTCGAGATTTCGCCCCTCAATCCCTGTCCTTAGATACTAATTTGGTAGGAGTCAAATCCTAACACATTTCCCCTTAGGATAATCTCCTAATGAGTTCGACATGTTCCTAAGGCCAACGCTATTAGATTTTAAATTAGGCTTAGGTTGTGCGTGCTTGGAGATGGTTTGTGGGCTAAGGAAGGATAATGACTTTTCCACCTTATCTTGATTTGGGTTTTGCCCTTAACATTGATTGTGCAAAGTGTGTAAGATATAGAAAAGTAACATTCACAAGCAAATATCACCCAAGAATGCTTCCTAAACTATATGCTATACAAACGTACCTTGTCTCCAGCTATCTTCAACGGTAATCGTAAAAGAAACGTAATTAGACAAATACTTAGAATGCAAGTCTAAACGTTTTTTAAGCAAATAGCAATCAAACAGATTACTGTTGGATTAAAACAGGGAGTGTGAATATTAGATATAACAGAAATAACACAAAAAAACTGTATTTTTCAAAGCAATATGTCCTGTAAAAAGAGTTTTTAGTAGTCCAAAATTTTCAACTTTTTGTGCTGCAATTTCTTGAAATTCTGTTTCCTATTTTTGAGAGAAGGGGCACAGAATAGAAAGTCTTCTCCTGCAAAGCTTAAACGCTGAATCTGATTCCTTGACGTCCCTGAAACAAGACACGAAACTTGTTAGAAAACAATTACACCGTTCTCTCCCCAGCAACGGCGCCAAAAATTTGATTGAGGTTTTATCTGCACAAAAATATAAAATTTCAGAACTTAGAATAAAGAGTGCAAGTACTCAATACTACCGCTATAGCAAGTGGCTATGCGGGTCGTGATCCACAAGGAGGGACTAGCGATGGACGCTTTTTTAGCAAGTTCTCTTTTAAGTTACAAAGTATGATTTAAGTTCTTCTTTTAGTTCCTTAAAAGGAAAGAGAAAAATGGAGTTAAAGTTAAGTTAGGAAGAAAGTGGTAGATTGAGAAGGTAGAAAAAATAGAAAATGGATATATATAAAGAAATTGAAAAGAGTGAAAAAAGAGTTGGGTGTTGATGGTGTTAGTGATCTAAACTAAAGAATTAAAAAAAAAAAAAAAGAAAACTAAAACCTAAAAAACTTATTTACCTCTTCGGCGCCTGCTTACCTTTGACCCGTATCGACGATGTACCTTTGTTTGAAGGCGAGAGAAGTATGACAAATAGGATCTTCCCCATTCCCAATTTATAATATGAAATGAAGGGGCAAGCTACACTACCATAGAAATGAATATCCATCACCATAAGCCATCAACGGCACTTGCAAGGGCAAGGCAACTTCGAGGCTATCAGATTCTTTTGGATTCACAAATACAGAAGAGGGAAGCAAACAAAAACAAGAATAGAAAAGAAAAGAAAACTTCGATTCGACTCAAATAATAAAGAAAAGATTACTTACACCAGTGTCACCCTCAGTACAAGCTTGTTCTCATTCCTCCATGAAAGTCTCCTCTCCTCTCAGTTTCATAAAAAAATAAAATTACATAAAAGAAAACTAAAATCCTAAGTTACAAACTACAGTATAGCCTAAATTCTACTCTCTGCATGGTCGTTCCCTATACGCTTTGAAAAACCCAGTATTTATAGGCAAAACCCAACGGGGAGGAGCGTACAAAGATAGGGGGAGTAAACGCTCCCCCAACTCCTCTAACAAAGCCGCGGATTCCGCACCCTGGGTGTAGCCAGGTGGCCACACCTGGGGGGTACAACTCCTGGTTTTAAGATTTTTCTTTATCTGGTTCTGAATTTCTCGTTTTAGCTCCTGAATTTGACGAAACGATCTTTGATATTTGGCTTTAACCGATTGATTTGTGAAGATTTGTTTTAACTGGTTTTCAACTTCTCTGATTTGCCATGATCTGCCCTGATTTTCTGAATTCAAATTAATTTTGAATTAAATCAGAATTTTGATGGGCTTTTGAGCTCTGTCCTCTTTCATTTCCTTTAGCAATGGGCCTACATATATATTAGAAAATAATTAGGATTAAATGATAAGTATGAGAATGTGACAATGAATGTGCAATATCAGCGATCGATCACAAGGTCTACACAAGATTCAGAGTACACAACTCCAAATTTCAATCCTCTACACAAGAGGTAGCACTAAGCTAATAAAATTTACAAGTTCTTGGCAACCACAAAGTCACAAACTTTCTCTTTACATTTTCTTAGAGTTTTGACTGGAGAAATGAAGCTCAAGAAGTTTGTGAGAGAAAGATCAGTTGAAAAAGTTAAACTTGAGAGCTTAAAACTTGCTGAGAATGACTTAGAAGTGAAAACTCTTGAAACTTGAAAGTAAAAAAAAACTTGATTTTTCTTTAAAAATTTTGATTTCAAAAACTTGTATGTAAACTTATAAAAAAACTTCTCCTACAATGACCCATATATATATAAGCAGTAGGTAAATATCATTAAAGATCTAAATCAGTCATTAAAATACTAATAAAATCCTAATAAAGTGAAATATACCTGATTGGGAATAAGGCAAAACAGTTTGAATAGAGAAAAACTCGTTCTATTTGAATTTTGGCCTAAACGGTACAGTAGAGCTGTCGACAATCCGGTATGCAACGGTTATATTCTTGCGCGTTGCGAGCTTACCTGTCGACAACCTAATAAGCCTATCAACAGCTGACTGAGACTGCATGTATCAGCTTTTGACAGCCAAAGAAGGCTATCGATAGTCAGCTCTGAAAAACTGAGAACCTCAGTCTATGTAAAACCCTGTCGACAAACCCCTCTCAGGGCCTGTCGACAACTCTATTAAGCTGCTGAAAGCTCTATCGAGCAGTCGAAAGTCAGAGACAAAAATCATAGTATTTTTGAAATAATTTTGAAATAATTTTTATATAAAACTTGTATAGGGTATCTTGTGCAAGTGTATGAATCTTGAGCATCAATTCAGCACTAAAACTTAAATATTATAATTTCCTACAAAGTGTTATACTCTCTTCAAGTCCTCATCAAGAGGGTTTCTTCAAATTTCATGCTTTGATCGTCCGAACTTGAATCCCTTCCTTGAATCAACTTGATCACTTCAAAACTTTCCTTTTGAGAAAGAATAAAACAAAATCTTTTCTCTTGAACCAAGTAAGCTTAAACACTATAACTTGATTAGTACCAAATGACTTTATGTGGTTTGTAATCATCAAAACAAAATCGTGGATACCATTGGGCCAACAATGGGTACCAAAATTCACAATAATTATTTTTGATGTATGTGTGAGTTCTCACAAGACGTGAGAAATTTGGTGCCTTGGTGGTGGATGCAATCAGAGCTTGATGAACAAATTATTGGATGCATCATTATCAAGAAGTTTAGGTAGGAGGACCACCTTATTTTGGAGAAATGGAGATTAGTTTAATTTTTATAACTATCTACCCTTCATCTTTTATTTATATGCTTTGAATTGAATAATTTTTAGCATATCATGATTTACATGATTTGATTATATGTTTAAATGCAAATTGTGTTAGAACTTATGATATACTTGTATAATTTTTGAGATATACTCTTAATTTTGATCAAAGTTTATTCATATTTTTGTGTACTCAATTATTATTCAGTTATGTGTATATCCTAGTTTTGATGATTCTTTCATTTATACATATACTCCTTTTAAAATAAAAAATGCATTTTTTAATTGATATAGTTTTTGAATCAATTTTAAAATCATCCTTTACAATTAGTATTTTCAAACTAATTTTAAAATTTTCCAACTAGTTATTTCTGAAAATGCCTAACTTTAATGGGCGAATGATTGAATGATCATGCCTTGTATGATTTAAATGACTATTCTTTTGACATATGCATGTAGGTTGGTGATATAATAAGTTATTCACATGAATTTCATGATATTTAATTTTTGTATACTCATTCATATTTATCTCTCTCTCTCTCTCTCTCTCTCTCTCTCTCTCTCTAGATATATATATATATATATATATATATATATATATATATATATATATATATATGTATCCTCAAATTTCAAATGGTATTAAAATTACTTTGGCATCATACATATATATGATTGATTGTGCTTGATTTAAAATTATTCATGCATATTTTGTGCATGTTCTTTAGCACAAATTAATCTCTAGATAAAATTATATTATTTTCAATTGGTATCACTTTTATTGGTATCATTTTTTAAATTTATGCAATTATTTCATTAGTGGTTTAAAAAGGAGGAGAAATTTTTTAAATAAATTTGTTTTAATTTTACTCTTTTTCTAAAAAGAGAGAGAAATTTAAATTGTTCTCTATTTGTATCTATATCCAAATCATATTGATTTCAATTGGCATCAATATCTCAATTAGTATCTTTTACAGTTTTTCAATTAGTATCAACATGATTTATCCAAAATTTATAATTGATATTTATTTACAATTGGTATAAAAAAATTAGTATTTTCAAATTTTTGATATTTACAATTGGTGTTGTTTTAAAAATTAAATTTCAATTATTCTCAAAATTTGTTTTTGATATGTAATACCTATATGCAAGAGACTTAATGTCTCATTATATGTACATTTATGATGAGTATATTGTATAAAAAAGGGCTTGATCTCTCTTCTCTATATCATACACGAGTGTAGGGGGAGCATAATGTCTCCATCTATACATTGTATGTTATGCTTATGTGCGTTATAGTTTAGTTATTCCTATCTCCATGTAACGCATATATGCAGAGGGAGTTAAGTTAACGTCTCTCCTCGTCAAGAATTTATATTCTATATGCCTTATTTGTTGGATATAAGTTTGAGTTTTCACTTGATTTTGAGGGGATCGTTGCAAATTCTAATAAATATTATACTTCAGCGAGAATCATGTTTCTTAGCTTTGGTGTTTGGTTTTTTAACCAAACATAAAAACATATTCTTCTTTAATTAGCTTGATCACCAATTAAAGTGATTTTAATGTCCATCTTAGTTGGTTAATTAAGATGAGATTTCAAATTAAAAAATAGATTTAATTTTCCAATTAATAGGGATTTAATTTTTTTAATTAAAACATGGTATTGATTTTCCAATTAATATTTGATTTAAAACCTGAATTAATTTCTTACCATTTTATTGTTTTATTTTGACTATTTAATATTTTATTTATTTGATGTTAATGATGGGGGTCTTAGAACCTATAAAAAGAGCTTCAACTCTTCATTCTCAATAAGAAGAAGGGCTCTCTTCTCTTCCTCTCTAAAATTCTCTGAGGTTGTTCATTGTGAGAAGACTTCAATTTTAAATTAAATTCTTTTCTTTCCTTACATTCTATGGCCTACAATTTTGAGCAGATGCTTGCTTTTCCGTCTAAGGGCAGGTGATGGTGATTTACCGTGGGGCCTTTTACTGCTAGGTGATAGGGCTGATTCAATGTCTGGACAAGGAGACGAGCCTATTGTCTTTTAGGACAGTATTTCACGACTGCTTACCGCACGCCAGCTTTTCCTTTATTGATTTGTTATTTCTAAAAATATTTTATAATTCATGTTTTGGAGTTTTTTTTCTAGTTTAATTGCATGTTTAATTTTAAGAAATATATCTCTAAAATATCCAACAAGAAAACAATAGATAACTTTTGGTTTTAAATATTAATTATTGCTTTAAATTCAAGTACTCCTTATTAAATTTGATTGTGCATGGTCGAGTCTGTTTTTAGATTTTTCAATCATTAAATAAGTTATATATTTTGTTAGCTAGATTAATTCAATATCATTCGTATTTTATTTAGCTCTCGATATTGCATGAACCTTTTATATGCCAGTCATGAATTGTGTTTACATTCATTTCTTGAAGCCTCAGTAGGCTAAGATTATTTAGTTCAGATTCATATTTTAATTTGTCTCTTTCATAAGTGGATCTCTTCTATATCCTAGTGGTTAGTCCTTTTGACAAGTTTACTTCTTCAATTTATTTATTTTTAATACATAATTAAACAAAAAGACTTGTCATTTTATGAAACAAAATAAAAAAATATGTGAATTAATTTCTCTTTTTTTTCCTTTGACAAGTACAATATGAAAATGGAAGAATAATTATACTCATTCATGTATTATTCCAATATGCATTCAACTCTTTATGCCGCTTGAAATTAGTTGGATCACTGAGTCAAACTAGTGTACCCCAATTAGCCTATGATATTTTTTATATGATTTTTATTATTAAATACTTATTGTAAATTGTGAGTAAATTTATTTACTGATTTTAATTTGGAGTTAGTGAAAGATTTTTCATGTTATGTTATAGTTTTACTATATACATGAAAGATAACTTGAAATAAGAACTAGTCCATATAAAAGACTAATCGAGAAATTTTATATAATTATTAAAAAAAGAAATTAAATCTAAACATTTTTTCAAAGATATAAGTTCACTTTTATTTTCAAAATTTATTTAGGAATTTTTTCTGTACTAACATAATTGTTTGTGACTATGGCTTGTGGATTGAGATAGCTAAATTATCAGTATTATATTAAATCTTATACTAGTAAGAATTCTTAAAGAGGAGATTACTTTAAGTATTACCAATTGTATGTTACCAGAGATTTATGAGAAAGCATCCGTGATGATAAATATTTATCATAGATTACTTTTAATCATTTAGAGATTTCTTTATAGAATTTTGTTGAAAGGATAAATATGGAATCAGACTCCAACTCCAACAAGAAATAATATATTTTCAATCAGGTGTATTGTATCTAGTTTTATACTTTCATTCAAATTTTACAGTGTTGAAAAATTTCTCATCCACTCAAAAGGTTTGAATTAATTTCATTTATGATTTCATGAACATATGATGAAATAGTCGATTCCTCCTATGATTTCATCTTGTAGCAAATACACATTATTTGTGTACACTTCATGTAGCTTGAATAGAAGTTGACACCTAAGGATATGTAACTCAATAGAACAAGAAAATTAAAAGATAAATCCATTTCTCAAAATTATGTACGATTGGTGTCTAACTAAGGAAGGATACTCGATGTGGTTCTTTAATTAAGGAAAGTCAAAAGCGAAAAATCTCTCATTTGAGTTACACCGACCTGGCCAATTGGACTGGTATTGGGTTTAACTAACCCAACAATTGACTTGGTACAATTAGGAATTGAGAATCAACTTGAAAAAAATTCTAGTCTTAAAATTTGTATTATATATTTGAATTGCTAAAGTGTCCTAATTGAGATTATAAAGAAAATTTGATTGCCTTATGCCAACTCCTAAAATTTTGACATTTGCAATAAAATCATATGAATTATAATAGAATAAAATAATTCGAACTGTCACATATCCCTTCTTTAATCTTATTGTTTAGTGTATGAGATTCTCCAATTACCATTGTATGAGTTAACCAATGAGCAAGATATTACCACTGTGCATATTATGTTAGTATGCAGAATTTGATTTTAGCCAACGTGTGAATTAAAGCCGATGTGCAGATTTTGACTATTGCAAATCAAATTAGCTGTCATTTTATGTTTAGAGATATATCAGTGAATTATTTAAAACTATTATTTATTTTGATAAATATGTTCTTGGAGTTAGGATACTCTCCTACCCATATTACTCCAAGGAAATTTTATTTTCTGTCATTTATTTTAAAAAAAATTATTAGTCCTTATCGAAGTTATATTGAAAACATGAATTATTTACATATTCAACAAAAAATTTTATTTATTACAAAGGGAAAATTATTTGATAAAAACTAAAATCTATTATCAAATAATTGTCGTCGGTAATTCATCTATCTAAATTCTATAAATTTGTATATAAACAATATCCATCTTCACTATCAAACTTTACTTTTGATTTTGTTTCCAAAACATACTCATTTTATGCAAACTAAAAATCTTATATAATTGTTAGTATAGTTTTCTAAATTTCTTTTAGTCATATTTTACTTAACCTAAAGTGATTCCTTACTATTGCAATAACATTACTACATTAATCCTTTTTAAATATTCAACTTAATATATATTAACATTGGATTTTGAGCTTTGGAAAAAGAAATATGCAAGTGTTTATCATTGTATAATATTCTCAAATATCATAATGATTACTTACAATTTTCAAAGCTAAAGATTTATAATTTTTGCTGAAACATGAACTATTTGCATGTACAGAGGAAAATAAAACTCCATATTCTTATTACTAGATTAAGGTAATGATGATTTGTCCAAAAATGAAAATTCGGAGACTATTAAGGAAATAAGTGGTGAGACAAATTATGATGCTTTGCTATCCAGAAAGGAACCAATTTGCAGCTATTTTATAAGATAAAAAATTCAATCTTTGACATCTCATTGTTTTCTAATAAAGTGAGTAGAATTGATGATAAAGAATTTTCTCTCAAGTACATGTTCAAGTACTAGTAATTTTATGATTTCAGTATTGACTAGTTTGATTAGTTATTTCATGGATTAAAATTATTATTTTGATAAAATAATATTTCATATTTGTTATATTTCACCCTAATGGGGGGCCCTACGTAAAATGATATATTATTATTGCATTAAACTCAAAAGCTCATAAGATACAATGTCACCCAAGGTTCTATATGTCCACTTTGATAAAGGGTGTCAAGATTTATAAGTATGTGATTGTAAAGAGTTAATCTCTGGCTATCACCACTTGAAAATTTAAAAGTTATTAATCTTATGTCTGATCCTGGACATTATAAAGTCCATCTAAATAAAGGGACTCTTTCTAGGACTGTGGTCCTAAAATCATCGAAGGAGATGGGGTTAAGTCCATAGTGGAGTTCACCGACAGCGGGAACCCAACCTACTTGATTGGGAGCTGGTTTCATATAAGAGGTTCAATGTGGTAGAAATAAGCTAAACTGGTATTACTTGTGTGGAGCATCGACCTGAATATATTTATATCCTTAATGTAGCATTGTATTTACTGCCCCTTCTCTATGGTGATGATGCTCTTATAATACAACTAGGTAAGGTTGAGTTAAACTCTTAATAAGTCCAATACATGTAGTGTGAAAGATATAACATTCAACTGTAGTACCCTTGGAGGACTTACATAATTGAGAGAACCGTGACGGCCGCGGTTGGGGAGGCAGGGCTGACCCTAGAAACTCTCATGAGTCGGTTATTATGAACATGAGCATTAACGCTCAACCTGCTCGCTCAATAGATGGAGACTTACTGTGTGTGTGTCTTTTATCAATATCTGAAAAAGAAGCTAGTTCTAAGCGTAGTCCACTATATCTCTCAGTAAGGGTGAGCATCGGTTGGTTCGGTTTGATTTTTGTTAATTTTTATAAAATCGAACCGAACCGATTAGACTTAGTAACCGAACCGAACCGAATCGACTTAGTTCGGTTCGGTTTTCAGTTTTTTCGGTTAGACTAATATATTGCCATCATTTTTGGCAATTTTTAATCACCATTATATTATCATCCTTTAATATTCTAATCTCAAATATCCATTACCCAAATTAGAAATAAGAAAAAGAGACTAACCTTGTGAATCAAAATTTCATATTCTAAAATTTTTACACTGTATTTGAGCTCTTATACAAAGCTTATATAATTATTACTAACTTTTAATGATAAAAATGAAAAAAAAGAACTATATTAATATAAATATTATTCTCAATTGTGATGGTGTACTTAACATAAAAAAGATGATATTACTAGAAGTAATGAGAAAAGGTTCCACCAGTTTTTATTATGAACTATATAATTCACTAAATTGAATTTGGGTAGGGTGATATATAGGGTGAGAGATTCGGTTCGGTTCGGTCGGGTTCGGGTTTTGGAACACAAAACCGAAACCCGACCGAATTAGAGCGCTTCGGTTTGGTTCAGGTTCGGGTTTCGATTTTTGGTCGGTTATTTCGGTTATAACCAAACTTTGCTCACCCCTACTCTCAGAAGGTGATGAATTCACTAAGGAAGGTTCCAGGCGTAGTCCATCTATCCCGAATCCACAATATAATGTTGCTCAACTTTCATTCTTTTTTTATGATTTAATGATTTGTTTTATTATACATTATTATTGCTTTGTTTTATCTTTCTCGAAACTTAAGCTTTGAGGGGGACTGTTGGATATTTTGTATTAAAAAACTTGAGTTCCAACTTGATTTTGAGGGGATCGTTGCAAATTTTAATAAATATTGTTCTTCAGTGAGAGTCTTCTTAGTTTTGGTGTTTGGTATTTTGACCAAACATAAAAATATTTTCTTCTTTAATTGGCTTGATCACCAAATTAAAAAGATTTTAATGTCCATCTTAATTGGTTAATTAAGAGGAGATTTCAAATTAAAAATCAGATTTAATTTTCCAATTAATAGGGATTTAATTTTCAATTAAAACATGGTATAAATTTTCCAATTAATATTTGATTTAAAACCTGAACTAATTTCTTACCGTTTCATTATTTTAATTTGGCTATTTAATATTTTATTTATTTGATGTTAATGGTGGGGGTCTTATAACCTATAAAAGGTGTCTCAACTCTTCATTCTTAACAAGAAGAAGGGCTCTCTTCTCTCCCTCTCTAAAATTCTCTTAGAGTGCTCCTTGTGAGAAGACTTCAATTTTAAATTAAATTCTTTTCTTTCCTTACATCTTATGGGCAACAATTTTTTCTCTGAACAGAGGCCTGCTCTTTACCCAAGGGCAGGTGCTAGTAATTTATCGGGAAAGACTTTTACGCTAGGGGATGAGGCCGATTCAACTTCTGGACAAGGAGACGAGCCTATTGTCTTCAACGATAGTGATTCACGGCTGCTTACCCCAGGCTAGCTTTTCCTTTCATGATTTGTTATTCCTAAAAATATTTTATAATTCATGTATAGAAGTTTTTTAAATGCTAGTTTAATTGCATGTTTAATTTTAGAAAATAGATCTCTAAAATATCCAACATTATTTGTGTTTACCTTTTTTGATGGAGTGACAAAAGAGAGAAATATTTGAGAGTGTTTATATATGCATGTTTTCCATATATGTTTATGATTATTTGATGTTTTAATTGAGTTTTTTGAGCTATTCTCTAATCCACGCATATAAAACTTCATGAGTTTTGTCATCATCAAAAAAGGGAGATTGTTGGCCCATAAGTCTCTCACTCTAGTTTTGATGATAATTAACTCATATAGTTATAATACTAATGATCTTGTGTTAATTAAGTTTCAAATATTCAATCAAAATATTAGTTGGTGTTTAGCTTCTTCAAGCTAACACATGCTGATTCAATAGCTCAAGCATAGAGATCATATCAAGAACTCAAGAAGGAGTCTAACTCAAGGAATCAAGTTTGAATCAAGTCAAAATGGAAAAGAAGATCTATTTGACAAGAAGACTTGAGTTAAGAGTTATATGTTTAAATTTGTGTAAAGTTTAGACTAGACTTGTTTGCTCAAGCTTACACACAAGTTTAATATTAGTTTTTGGCTTTTGGTTTAACCCATTTGATTTAATTAGAATATGTTTGAATTTTATGAGTTGAATTCTCAAAAACAAGTTCACATGTTTTATATGTGTAATGGATTCTATCCATACACATTGGTGAGTCTGAGAAACTTGTTTTTGTACTTATACAAGTTTTGAAAAAACTTGTTTTTCGATTTAGTTTAGTTTTGAAAAAATAATTTTTTATATAGTTTACAAAATGGTATTTAACATTTCAAAAAGAAGTTCATAAATTTGTAATATGTATTAATTTTTAATCACACATATTTGTGCTCATATGTATTTATAAGAAATATATTTTTATAGAATTTTATTGGGATTTAATTTTTTTTAAATGCAAATTTTATCAGGTGTTAGCCCAAAGGCTGTCGACCAGGTGTGTGACAAGCAGACTGCTTGTGCATGTGGTCAACTGGACATGCATACAACCAAATGCTTATACACGCTGTAACCGGATGATCGACTGCTGACAGTGAGCCGAGGAGCTCATCTAGTTGGTCGACCACTGGCTTCAACGGCTAGTTTCTAATCATTGGCAGTTGACCGGATAGTCGACCACTTTGCTGCCAAAATCAGTAGATTGCTTATAACGACTATATTTTGAAAATTTGGTTTTTATTTAATTCTAAAATGGTTATTTCTTACTTTATTTGGGTTTAATAGTTATTTTAATACATGTGTTTACTCTCTAATCATTTCTACCCTATTCCTGTGAATAAGTGTCATAGTTGAGAGTTTAAATAAAATTTTGACAAGAGAAAAATTTGTGTAAAGTTTTAAAGTTTTGAAAAATTAAGAAAACAATTTATGGAGAAATATATGTTTTGAGTTTCAAGTTTCTATATCTTCAAAGAAGTTTTCCCAAGTATTTTTTTTAGAGCTTCTCTTCAGAAATCCTTGTTTTCTCACAATTTCATCTCCAACTCTATCTTTTAAGATCTTGTATTATGAGATTTCTTATTTGAGATCTTTATGATCACCAACTGTTATAATCTTTCCTTTGCTTTGTGTTCTCCTCTTGTGTAGAGGAGTATTGACTTTGTGCCTACCTCTTGTATAGAGGTCCATGGCTTTGTGTCCTCCTCTTATGTAGAGGATTATTTCTTTTATGGAGTTCATTTGTGGAGATAATGAGAATCCTTCTAAGTGAAGGTGGTGACGTAAATCAAGTGGCTCGAACCTCGAAATATATTCTCGTATTTATATTTGACTATTTCTCAACTCAACTCTACTCTTGTTTATATATTACTCTCATTCATATATGCGCTTACACTTATGTTGATGCAAAAGAGTTATTAAAGCACCCCAACTCTCATAAAACATGAATCTTGAGGAGAAGTTCTAAAAATTTTCATCGAGAATTCGACTCCACTCTTTAATCTATTTGTGTATTTAATTTTGTTAAGATAAATTTTAAATTTCACATTTGATTAACATTTTACATGTTTGCCTCCTCGTTAAGCGATTTCAGGCGCAACGCTCTCTTTACCTATTTCTACTCGTTTCTGTACTAAAAGTGAAATAGACAAACTCTGTACCATGTTGATATTTCTGTGCGCAAGGGGCTCGTCAATTAGAGAACTTTTGGACCTGCTAAAATAATTTTTTCATTAATATACGAAAAGACAAGGTGCTATCTTCAAAATTAAATAGCAGAAAAAGTCTAAATCACACCACTCTCAAGGTGTTTTATGCAAAAAGAGCTCACTTCACTCCAAATTCCCAACCGTCCCATCCTCCACCAAAATTCTACCCCAACAGTCCACATTCCAAATCTCAATCCAAAACCCTAACCCTAATCCTCACTCCAACCCCGCCATTGTCGCCTACGCAACGCAACAGCCTCTCTCTCTCTCTCTCTCTCCCTCTCTCTCTCTTCTCTTTCCTTCGCCGCTTCATCTTTCAGTTGATCAGTCTCTCTCTCTTTCTCTCTCTGAGTTTTCTGTTGAGCAAAAGTCCAAAATACCCCCATCCCCATCGCGATCGATGGCGATTGAGGATAAACTTGTAAGATCCCGTGAATCCCTTTTGTTTTCACCTCAAAAAATTTATTTTTTTCATCCCCTCTTCCCAAAATATCCCCCCTTTTGTTTACTTGTTCAGCTCACGGGCACGAATTTGGTAGTTACACTCCCATCATGCCGCTTTCCCAAAATGACCCTCCACCCACGTCGCTATCTCTCTTGCTCCGTCTCCTATCATTTTGCCGCTGATGGGAGGCATTACATAAGGACTTCTTGTTTCGTTGGACACTTGCAGTTTGGGGTGGATTCCTCAGTGAGAATCTGTACTTATCCTTCTCTCTTTCTGTGAGAAAGGTCGTTTTTTTTTTTTGGGTTATGCTTAATATGCGTCATTTAGCTGCTTCTGATGTTGGTCATTTGGGTTCTGTGTTCTGTTTGATTGATGAGTGTTTCTTTTTTTCACTGTTATTGCTAAAGTTGGAATCTTTTGAGGTTTCATCTGGTCGCTTGTCTTACAATTGCAATTGAACTTTGGTAATTCTGCTTGTTTTTAGATTGAAATTCATAGCAATTCATTGGCTGGGTGTGTTTGATGATGTAGAAAAAGAAGGGAGTGATATTATTTTCGGTTTTGTTTTGTGGGTTTCTTTTACGCGTGGGATTTGAGTTTGAAGGATTGAGATCTTTCTTATGCTGCCTGAGTTCTCTGTCTGTGTTTCTGAGTGAATTAACAGTTAATGCTCTCCAGATGTCTAATTGAATTAAACTATTGATACGAATTTTTTTTCAATGTGTTTATGTTTGATTCTTTGTTGTCCCAAAGATGAACATCTGTTTTCATTGTTCACACTTTTACTCTGTTATTAGTCAATTATATGCAAATATCATTTTTGCGGATCAATATTTTGAAATTTGATTTTCAATTTTATTCTCTCAGGTAACTCTGGTTTGGTTCATTCTTCTATCAAATCTAAATCCATTTACGTGCTGTATTGCCTCTGTTAATGATATAGGAGGAAATGGTGTCCAGCTTGTTGACTGGATTCCTTATCTTAGCATGTACGCTCATTTCTTGTGTCTCTGGAAAGGAATGCACCAACATTCCAACTCAGCTTTCTTCTCACACAGTCCGAGCTCAGCTGATGTCCTCGAAGAATGAAACTTGGAAGGAAGAGATTATTTCCCATTATCACTTGACCCCTACTGATGAGTCTGCATGGATGGATTTGCGCCCACGAAAGCTTCTAAACAAGGAAGCTTCACGTGAAGATTTTGATTGGGCAATGCTCTATCGGACCATGAAGGGCTTGGATGGGATCAAAGTTCAAATGCAAGGAGCTAATTTTCTTAAGGAAGTTTCACTTCATGATGTTCGCTTGGATCCAGACTCTATATATGGGAGAGCTCAGCAGACAAATTTGGAGTATTTGTTGATTTTGGATGTGGATCGACTGATTTGGAGCTTTCGCAAGCAGGCTGGTCTGCCAACGCCTGGGAAACCATATGGAGGTTGGGAATCACCCGATCAAGAACTTCGGGGTCATTTCGTGGGTTAGTAATCTCTTTCATTTTTGGGATAGGTTTGGTAATCCGTTGATATTAAATTGTTATGTTTCAATTGTAGTTATACATTACTTGCTGCGGCTTTACTTTGCTCTCAAGTTTTTCATATTTAATTCTTAAGCATTTCTTCTTTGCATAAAAGAATACAAGCTGGTTATGGTTTGATGTGCCTCATTGAATTGTTGTTCTTGCCCTGAGCGTGTTTGCTATTATTGACATGAAAATACATGCTAAATGTTTTCCCTTTACATGAAAGAATGATGGCCAGTAATTGCTGGGATGCCAATGCATAATTTTGTACTGATAGTTTGGATAATTTTTATTCTAGTTATTCCAATTTAAAAGAATTGTAGTCAGATTACTGATGCGTGCTCCAAATTGTACTATTTTGTGCTTTGCATGTCAGAATGTCATATCCTTTTGATATAATAACTGCATTTCATGATACTGTTATACTTCTCCGATATTCTCAGAGGTCGGGGAAGCCTTCTTCTAATCGTATTAGACATGCATGCATCGGAAGAGTTGGAGGTATAAAGTGGATACTTTAGTTTGTGTTGACACCTTATGTTTATTCCAACTTCTGTGTTTGGCTAGGCATTGTGATGTTGGTGTTTATGGAATGTCATAACATTGCATATCGGAATGCTTTGCAACAACTCGATGAAACTAACTTTAATGTCTGACATCCCATACCTTTAGTTTTTTTTTTAAATTCAGTAAATTAAAAAGCAAATCTTATTTACCAGCTTAATTATGCAATACTTCCAGATTAGTTCCCTTGTTACTTTATGCAACTTAAGGACATGACACATTATGGTCTCAAAGTCTTCTTTGATAGTTTCAAAAGAAATCCAACGAATTTATGGTAATACTCATAATTATTAACTTTGTGAAGATCCTATGGAATTCTAGTAGCTCTTTAGCATCATTCCTGATAAATGCCACAATGTGTGTGTGTGTGTGTGTGTGTGTGTGTGTGTTTCTCTCCTCCAATAATACCCCTCTAATTTGTCTCCACCAGCGCCTTTATCCCGCATCGGCCACAGATTCACAAACACAAAATCATACTGGATTCACACACCTGTGACCGCTTCTAGTAAATTGTATAAGAGTTCCTTCTCTCTGAACACATAGGAAACGGGATTCTACGCGTTGATGATGTGCCATGAAAGGTCCAAGCTTGACCAGTTTACCCAATGTAGCACATGGCGCTTAGATTCTTTCTGGTTAGGTAAGTCGTGCATGTCATAGACGCGTAGTGTTGTCTGGTTACAGTTACTAGATTTTGGCTTGTTCTATGCACATGCACGTTTATGTCATCTTGTGAGATGGTACTTGAACTCTCACATTTATCCTTGTTTTTTCACAACTTTTAACTGTTGGACTTGAAGGTAATAAAGTCCAAACAAGGGGCATGGATGTAAGCTTCCAACATTGTTATGATGCCAGCCACACATTGTGGCTTTGGTGTAATAGTTAAATATGATTATTTATACCTCTAGTATGCTCGATAACTTAAAATTTCAAATCAGATGGCTAGTGGAGTTGCCAAAGGCCTGAATTCATCTATTTCCTCATAAGAGAAGGCCAGAGTTAAGGCATCATATTTTTTTTTTATCCAATTTGATCTTCTTCTTTGCTCACTTCTTTTCTCTTCGCCGGTCTTTAATGTTCCTAGTTGTTTCTGCTAGTCAACATCTTTACAGCTCTAATAGAATTGGAGGTAGAGTGCCTTACTTTTCAAGCACTTTGTTCTAACGTCCAGACGCACTAAGTTTTACAGGATTTTAGGTAGTCTGTTACTGCATTTTTATTAAAACTTCTGACTATTTAGTTTTCTTTGTTATGGTTTCTTGTAATATGTGACTAATTGTCAATACCTTTCCTCTTTGAACCCTTAAACTAGTTGATGGTAGTTTACTTTGTCCAGCTTTTTCTTGTGACATTGTGACTCATGCCATGAATTTATGTTCTCTCCTATTCGTAGGGAATGTCCCTTGCCATTACATTTATTTGGTTAACTAAGTGCTCCGCAGAATAACTGGAAGTTAAGAAAATATTTTCTTGGTGGAGTTAGTGGCATGAACATTAAAGGAATGCATTTAATGAGATTGCGACAATCTCACCCCAAAAATTGGTTTGGTTAGAGCAGGAAAGGATGAACAGTTTGTCTTGTGAGAATGCACCTATTATTTTACTTAGCAATATGGTTTGGCTCATGCACCATCAAATTAGATATTTGAAAATTTATATTTTAGAAACTTAGAAAGTCATGAAATTCTCTAGTTAGTTTGTTGAATTCCAGATTCTGATTACTTTGAAAATTTGCTGGTGAAATATAATTGTCGAGTATTGAGTAATGTGGAAGTAATGATAAACTACAGAATCAACATCCATAATTGCGAATTAACGTCTACTGGTGAGCTCGTTTCAAGGATAGTCACAGAAAATGAGGTTATGTGCAGCAGGGTTAGACTAAAGACCTATCTTATTTTCTTAATCCTATTTTATAGGAACAAGACCTATCTCATGTTGATAAGCAAAAAGGTGCTGCCTGTATGGTAGTAGAAGTAGCTATGGTAATACTTTATTATCCATATGGGGGAATCTGACAGACATATGACTAGACCTCTATTAATTATCAAGCTGCATCAAAACAGAAGAGCATGAAGGTTATCATAAATAGCTGGTTATTCCAAAAGAATAAACATAATATATCGTTGACCATAATAAATTCAAGCCCAACTCTAAAGACTTGTATAAGAGAAGAACAAAGAATCTAGGCGACGTCTGCAGAGGGCATGTCTATTGGTTTTTAAATACAGAAAGGCCATTTAGCAAGAATTTATGGTGCAACATGCAAAATAATGGAAGGATGCCATGAGATGACAAGTTATCAAAGCTTGACCTGTGGAAGAGGTGGATGTGATAGCAGTTCTAGAAGTGTCAAAGCATAAATTAGTTAGGGAACTAATGAGCTTAACAATGAGTACATTATATGTGGGGAGCTGCATTATCTCTACTAATATAATACAAACTCTATGGGTCTCAGACACTCAGGTTTAGTTGTCTGAGGTTCCTACTTTAAACCCTAATCATCCATTATTTAAAGACTTAGATTCCTCGTGCTAACTCTCACCCATCCATTTAAATTTTTTAATTTAATACTCTTGCATGACTTACACATCCCTCAAGGTAATTACTTTTGTAAAACAACATAATATCTTTTGCCTAAAATTAAAAGGACACGATATCAAAAGATGTTAGAAACAAACTATATATGCAAACCATTTTTAAAATATAAAATATATAAAGATTTCTTACACGTACATCGCACTTGCCCAGAAATCTAGTTTTATTAGTTGGAGTAGGCTTAATGTAAACGATAAAATAGCTGCAAAAGTAGAGGCAATTGGTGCTACTGCTTGTGTTACCATTACATAGTACATACTAATTTTCCAACAAAAGTATATGGCTTTGCCGTGTTATGGCCATTTTTCAGTCAGCAGTTGCAGTATTTTCCAGAGATTCATTAGTGCTGGTGGACCACATTATGGGCTGATATGAACTATTCCCTAAGTATACATGTACAGTGGGCAGTGCCAAAAGTGTAAACTTCTGTTCCATTTTGCAGCTACTTAACCCTTACAATTGTCCATATTTTAAGATCACTTAAAATTTTCAATTGGCTGCCGATTTATTGGTTAATTTATATGATTCACCAAAATTTTATGTTAGAAGTGTAATGACATACTAGTTAGTTATATTTGAGTTTCATGTGGAAAATCATGAATCATTTAACTATTTATGTTACTTCTTTTTCTTTATTATTAATTTGCCTGGCAGGTGGTGATCCGTTTCTTTCACAATCTTTAAAACTTTTCAAAACTTAAAAGAAGCTTCTAATTTTTTCAAAATGTCAAACTTGTGGTTCAGCTGTTTCCTTTTCTATTCTTGACACCTTATTTCAACTTAATGCGATAGTTGCTAACTTTTCCTTCCTCGTTTTCTGCAGGACATTATATGAGTGCCTCTGCTCTGATGTGGGCTAGTACACACAATGACACCCTCTATGACAAGATGTCATCAGTGGTGGATGCACTTTACGCTTGTCAGAATAAAATAGGCACCGGCTATCTCTCAGCTTTTCCATCTGAATTTTTTGACCGGTTTGAAGCCATAAAACCTGTTTGGGCACCATATTACACCATCCACAAGGTAGCATTCGTGTGTCAAGTGCATTCATTGACAATATGTAATTTTTTTGGCCCCTTTTTATTTTATTTTTTTTTACTTTTCCTCTCTTTTTAAAAATTTACATATTTTGCTTTGTTACATTTGATTTATCACTAATGTCTTTATAATCATCTTTGTTAACATCATTATCATCCACACATTTTCTTGTCAAACTGTGGTTGTTTATGGAGCACAACTCAACTTGGGAAAGCGTGATAATTTTGCTGTCAAGCTCACATGAACCCTCCTAATTTGGCGCCAAATTCCTGGCCCATTTGTGAGAGGGGGGCTTGACATAAAACCTAAATGGCTGGTTGTCAGGCAAGGACCTGTATTATTTGCCTCGCAGTTGAGTTTATGCTCCCAAAGGTTGCCCCTCCAAAATTTTCCTAGACCAAGAGTAGGGAGGATTATGTGATTTATCTATAGGGAATTGCTTTCATCTGTGCTGCACAATATAAGCCAAACAGGCATATCAGATCATTTACCTTGTATTTCGTTGATATTACTCTGAAGAGATTAATGACACTTCATTCACAGATCATGTCAGGCCTACTTGATCAGTACTCATTGGCTGGTAATTCTCAAGCCCTACAAATGGTGGTTTGGATGGCTGAATACTTTGGGAATCGTGTGAAAAATGTCATACAGAAGTATAGTATTGAGAGACATTGGACATCTCTCAATGAAGAAACAGGAGGCATGAATGATGTTCTCTATAGGTTATACAACATAACGGTAAGTTTCTTTCATGTCAGTATCATACTTTTTTTTTTCTTGTGCTAATGTTGCACCATTCATCAAGTGGGTTGACACTTGACAAGCTAGTTTTCATCTAGTGTAAGGGAAATTGGACTGATGCAGACTATTTGATAAAAAATATTCAATGATATTTGGTTCCATAGTGGTGGTAACAATTGTATAAAGATAGAAGACTCTTAATCCAGAAGGACACAAAACATAACAAAAGTTTGAAGCTTATCTAGAGAAGCAAGTCTGAAACTGTGGCAGAGCATGTGGGTGTATACAACACTTAACTAGCCTATTAGTTTCCTAATCAAAATAAAAGCTGAAACATGCTTTTCCTTGATAAAAAAGAAGTCCAAACATAATTGTTCTTAAGTTAAGGTTTTAAACAGAATAAAGAAGGAAATAAATAGTATTGGGATCTATTTCTACAACTCACATTTGGTGGGCTTCATCTTATTCTCCCATTCCCTGTAATGCTTGTCTTACTCCATAGAAACCCACAGTAAAGGAAAAAAAAAAAGAAGAGAGAGATAATTTGAACCCCATATCTATGAATTAAATTAGAGATCTGATTGAGGATCAGCACTGTTTTGTATTTGCATAAGATTGTCTTACTCCAAAAGCACTACTGGTTGTGTTTTTAAGTTGTCTTACTAAAAAAGAAAGCTATTGGTTACAGCTTTACTTGTTTAGAAATTGTTGAGAGGTAATTACTCATTGCATTGCTTTCGCAGATATACTTGCTTATTTTTAAGTACGCGATTAACTTGATTTGTCATGACCCCTCTTGCTGGCTTGCTACTCGTCTTTGATTTCTTTAGCCGATAACAAGCAGAATCAGTGAGCTATTTTGTGTTGAATTGATACAGGGTGATCAGAAGCATTTGATTTTGGCTCATCTTTTCGACAAGCCATGCTTTCTAGGTTTGCTTGCAGTGCAGGTCTGGTCACATTCTTTTAGTCATTAGTTATTTTAATCTCCGACGAACATTTGTCCAGAGGCTTGTATACTGGCTTCATGAGCACAGAATTTTAACCACTGGTCATGAACTGAATTTGCTCATACGAATTGGCTTCTATTGCCTTCGTTCTTGTTCCACTTGAAGTTAACTTTAGAAGTGATCATCGATCCTTACTTTTAACTGCAAATTAATATTCTCATGAACATAATACCTTGTCCATGGAAAACAAAGAAACAAGTTTTTTCTTTAATGTGTGTCTCATTTCTATGTTGATTGTGACAGATATACTGTTGATACACCCTCCTTATCGATTGTTTGAATTTTTGACTTCAAAATTTATAAGTGTGCAGAAAAGTAGAGTCAAACAGAAGATGGAGAGGAGTATTCAATTAGAAATATTACCAAATGGAATTGTCATCTAAATTCCGTGCTAGATCAACTTTAGTAGTGTTCAATTACTGGCATATAACTTATTTCCTGTCCACTGGCAAGAGAGATTCCACTTTCTCTGTTTTTAGGAATAGAAAAAGGGAGAGCTTCACGGATAATCTATACTATTTGATGTGTTCAAAAGAGGACTTTTTTGTGAAACTGATGAAATAACCATCTTAAAGAGTCTTAACACTAGAGATTTGATCCCTTCAGGAAAGGATATATCAAGCTTTACATCAATGTGAATACCATAGCTAATGGGAGCATAAATACGATGATTAAAAACCGTCAGTTTTAGTAGCTAAATTTGAAATTCAGAGACTAAATGGTTGCATCAGAGCTAGAAGATTTTATGGTAGTCCTGATTTTACTAAATTTCTAATGAACTGGTTGGTGAAATTGTTCCTTAGTGTGAGCCGTTTCTGATTCCCATTTCTTTGACCTCTTGTTGAATCTCCATGGAACTTTCTAATTTCAAAGTAGTTGAGTTACTTAATGATGCGGACATCTAGCCACGATCTTGGCGCGTCTATCATCGTTGGAGAAGACGAGCCACTTCTACTTGGATCGAGTAGTTTTGAGTATTTTTATGTATTTTCTATTTTCTTGCATTTTTGGTTTATTTTAGGTTGCTTTTGTTTATAGTACCACATTGGTTATAAGTTGAAACTCGAGTTGTATTGCCTATAAAAATAGGCCAATATTTAATTTTCTGAATCATCAATTGAAAGCTTTTACAATTTCCTCAAATTTGAGGGAGATTTGGATTCCTCAAAAATCCAAACCCTTTAGGAGTGTGAAGCCCTAAAGCCTTTGAGAGAGTGAATTTCTAAAGAACCCTGTTAGGAGAGTGAATTCCTAATAGTATTTATTCCCCCTTCTGTAAAAAAATCTTAGAAATATTATTCTTAAATTTCTCTCCCCTCCCCCTCAAATTTCTCATCCTCTTTCCTCTCATTACGACACCTACCCACGCACTCATCATCGTCAACGTCAGCAGCCTAACCGCCGCCAACCGAACCTTTCGTCGTTGCATCTGAAGTCCGCCGACGACCACGCGCGACAGCACTACACCCGACCTTCCTCTCCCGTGCTGCTATAGCACTCGAGGCTTGCACCTCTCCTTCCCTCATCTCTGTTGGGTATATAACAATATTTTTAAATTTTAAATCTTAAAACATGCAACAAATTAAAACATAAATTTTAATCAAATTAATTACTTGTCCTAAGCGTGCAACTAACATAAAGCAATTAAAAGAAAAGTTAAATTTGCTGGCCTGGGGTGACAGTCGTGCAAAAGCACTGCCCTAGAAGATAAATGGTCGGCCCCTCGTCCGGATCATAGAATGACCTCCTCTCCTAGCGGTAAAAGCCCCTGGTAGATCACCAGCACCTAGCCCCAGACGATGAGCTAGGCCTCTGCTCAGATGGAAATTCGCTGCCTGTATGTAAAAGAAATGTTTCGAAAATTACTAAGAAAATCGAACCAGAATGCTATAGGAATATGGAGGGAGACAGAGATTGTTGTAGGATTTTTGCAGGGAACAGACTGAACTGCGATAAGCTATTTATAGATTCTCGTAGTTCATCTGTTGTAACAGTCCTGCTCCAAATCTGCACACGATCGTGCAGTTTGTGAGCAGATTCGGAGAGTGGGTCAACACCGTGAGCAGATTCGGAGAGTGGGTCAACACCGAACAGAGAATCCCGAAAAATCAAAACAGAATTAAAATAAAAAAATCAACAAGAAGTTTTAGGTTCAAGAGCCCCCTGAATCAAATTACATTCGTGTCCGCAGGTCGTGGGCGTGCGCCACCCGAACCCGAACCCGGCCCGATTCGGTTCGGCATGTGTGCTCGCGTGTGGGGATGTGGCGCATGGCCCAACTCTCATAACAATAAGAATGGGAGGAGTTGGTATATATACTACCCAACCTCCCATCTCCTATCCAATGTTGGACTAAAACTAAAGCCAAATAAGAGGGAAACTCAAGTTTTCCCTCCAACTCAAAACACATCCAACAACCCTTCCTCCAAAACTTGAGTTTCAGGGAAGATAAAACAAATCAACAATAGATAACAATCAAATCATCAGATCATAAAACATGAGTGAAATCGGGCAACATCATACTGTGAATTCGGGACAGGTGGACTACGCCTGAAACCTTTCTTAGTGAATTCATCGCCATATGAGAGACATAGTGGACTACGTCTGGAACTAGCCTCTTTTACCAGATATTGATAGAATACACACACAGTAAGTCTCCATCTATTGAGCGAGCGAGTTGAGCGTTAAAGGCCATGCTCACAATAAACCGACTCATGAGAGTTTCTAGGGTCAGCCCTGTCCCCCCAATCGTGGCCATCACAGTTCCTCTCACGTAGGTAAGTCCTCCAAGAGTACTACAGCTGGATAGTGTACCCTCCACATTACATACGTTGGACTTATTAAGAGTTAAACTCATCCTTACCTAGTTGTATTATAAGAGCATCGTCACCATAGAGAGGGGGTGGTAGCTACAATACTACATATAGGATGTAAACATATCCGGGTCGATGCTCCACACAAGTATCACCATTCCAGCTTGTTCCTACCACATTGAGCCTCTTTCATGGAATCAACTCCCAATCAAGTAGGTTGGGTTTCCGCTGTCGGTGAACTCTACTATGGGTTTAACCCTATCTCCCTCGATGATTTTAGGACCACACTCCTAGAAAAACTCTTAGTCAATGTGTCAACAATATTCTTCTCGGACTTTACAAAATTTAGAAGCATAACTTTACTCAATATGCGCTGAACAGACTTAAACCTGATTTGAATATGCCTGTTCATCTTCTTATTGGCATTATCTTACTTTAGAATCTCAATGGTGGATCTTGAATCAGTATGAACTGAGATTGGAAGTATGGGTCTAGACACGATAGAGAATTCAAACAAAACATCCTTAACCATTCAGCTTCAGAGCAAGTTGTGTCCAGAGCAATGAGCTCGAACTCCATGGTGCTCCTGACAATCACTATTTGTTTGCAAGATTTCGGGACATAACAGCACCACCGAACATGAATACATATCCGGTAATAGACTTAACATTGTTGGAATCAGTGACCCAGTTGGCATCACTATAACTTTCCATAACATCAGAATATCCAGTGTAAGTCAGATAATAGTTTTGCCTCTAAGATATGTGAAAACTCTTTCTAGTGCAGTTCAGTGTTCTCTATTAGGGTTACTAGTATATCTACTCAATCTACCTACTATATAAGAGATGTCAGGTCTAGTCCTATTGGAAATGTAGAGAAGTGAACATATTAATTGAGAGTATTTCAGTTGAGACACAGGCTCACCCATATTCTTCTTCAAAGCAATCGAAAAATCATAGGGTGTAGAAATAGGTTTAGAGTTATAAAAATCAAATTTACGAAGCATTCTTTCAATGTTATGAGCTAGACTCAAAGAAATTTCATTAGAGGTTTTGGATATTTTCATTCCCAATATCATATCAGCAGGACCTAAATCCTTCATATTAAAGTTTTGAGAAAGATAATTCTTTACTCTTTGAATTGCATCAAGAGAAGTTTCAAGGATAAGAATATCATCTACATATAGACAAAGGATAATATACTCATTGCTAAAGTTCTTAGAATATATGCACTTGTCATGTTCATGAACAGTGAATCCAAATTGTGCAATAATTTTGTTAAACTTTTGATGCTATTGTTTAGGTACTTATTTAAGTTCATATAATGATTTCACAAGTTTGCACACTTTATTTTCTTGTCTCTTTGCAATGAATCCTTCTGGTTGGTCCATATAGATCTCTTCTTTAAGATCGCCATTAAGGAAAGCAGTCTTGACATCCATTTGGTGGATGAACATGTTACGAATTGATGCAAGTACTAGAAGGATTCTGATAGAGGAGATCCTAGAAACAGGAGAATAGGTGTCAAAAAAGTCAATACCCTTTTGTTGGGGGAAACCCTTGGCAACTAATCTGGCTTTGTATTTGTCGACAGTGCCATCAGGTCAGAGTTTCTTCTTGAAGATCCATTTACAACCTATAGGTTTGCATCCTGGAGGAAGGTCAGTAAGAATCTAAGTGTTATTCTTCATTATGGACTTGATCTCACTATCAATGGCTTCTTTCCAGAAAGGAGATTCAGAAGAGTTCATTGCTTCCTTGAAAGAAGTAGGATCACCTTTCGCAAGATAGGTAAAGAAATCTTCACTGAAAGACGTAAGAGTTCTTGTTCTTTTGCTCCTTCTAGGTTCAGAATCAGTTACAGGAGCAGAACTAGAAGAAGAGATATCAAAGATAGAAGGAGTGCAAGAAGGATCACTAGGGATTCCAGACTTGAAGGAAAGATATTTTCAAAGTAAATATCCCTAGCTTCAATGATGGTGTTATTGGATATTTCACTAATTTCAGAGTTAACTACTAGGAAGTAGGAATCGGTTAACATTGCTATCTAGTTAGGGGTGCCATCGGATCGGATACGGATCGGATATTACCTCTACCATATCCATATCCGCACCCAACTTTCGGATACGGATACGGATATTGGCGGATGTGAAAAAATGATCCGTATCCGCCAAAATCGGATATCAGATATAAATCGGATATTAGCGGATCGGATGCGGATACTAATCGGATATATTAAAAATGGATATGATTAAAGATAAATTAAACAGAAATGCTTATATTACTTTTTATCTCATCTACTACAATATTAAATGTGATACATACGATGATATTATTGTGTACATATCAATACATTCATCGTATTCATTGTCATTTGATTTCTATAATAATAGATTACACGTCCTTCAGTGCTAAATGCCGATTCGGATGACATGGTTGATGTCGAAATACTCAAAATATCATGTGGTGCTCTTGCAAGAATCGAATACTTTTCACTTTACTTTTTCACCAACTCAAAATATCAAAATTTAATACCTTATTCCATTGAAGAATAGTCTTCTCCATACCGATATCATTATGAAACATGCAACATTCGGATATCGGATCAGATACGAATAAGATATTACTTTTATCATATCCGTATCCGCACCTACCTTTCGGATACGGATACGGATACGAATATTGACGGATGTGAAAAAATGATATCCGTATCCGGATTGGAGGCGGATTCGGATGCGGATATTCGCGGATAATCCGTATCCGGTGGCACCCCTATATCTAGTGCATATCCAATGAAGATAGTATCAACAGTCTTAGGGCCGATTTTCTTTTCTTCGGCTCTGCTATTGAAACCTTAGCCAGACAACCCCAAACTTTGAAGAATTGAATGTTAGGAGTTCTCTCTTTCCAACGTTCATAGAGAGTAAGGTCAGAGTCTCTTTAGTTAACCCTATTGAGTATAAAACAGGCAGAAAGGAGAGCTTCCCCCCAAAGATTATCAGGTGCACCTGAACTGAGTAACATGCAATTCACCATATCCATCAGTGTTCTGTTCTTTCTTTTAGCTACACCATTGGATTGAGGTGTGTAGGGAGCAGTTACCTCATGAATAATGCCGTGATCTTGGCAGAATTCTGTCATACCATTTGAGGTATACTCCCCCCACAATCAGATTTTAGAATTTTGATCTTTTTACGTTGGTTCTTAGCTTCAGCTTTATACACTTTAAACCAATCGAGGACTTCATCCTTGAATTTGAGAAGATAGGTGTGACAGAATTTGGAGTAGTCATCAATGAATGTCACAAAGTATCTTATACCGTCTCGGGTGAGAACTCTGTTCGAGTCACACACATCACTATGAATAAGTTCGAGGGGTTCAGATGTCCTTGTGATAGAAGAAAATAATTTTCGGGTATTCTTACCCTGAACACAGATTTCACATCTAGAAGATGTGTTAAAAGAAGATTTAGGAATGAGATTCAAGTTTATCATTTTCTTGATAGAATTGAAGTTGACATGTCCCAGTCTTCCATGCCAGAGATCACAAGCCTCAATGTTCAAAGCAACATGAATAGAAATTTTATTATCAAAAGAATTTATTACATTGAGACGAAAAAGGCCATCACAAATAAAGCCTTTTCCATTGAAGATATTAGACTTAGAGATTACAAACTTATTGGATTACTTGACAATCCTATAGCCAGCTCTAAGAAGTGAAGATTCGCTGATCAGATTTCTCTGAAGTGGGTACATGCATGACGCCTTGAAGAGCAGGAATTTTTCCTGAGGTCATTCTGAGATCATTACATCCAGTCCCCTTTATCTCTCTAGTGGAGTCATCTGTCAGGCTCACGCTTTCTCCACGTTGTTCCTGATGGGATTTAAACTAGGAGCGATAAGTACAGATGTGAATATTAGCTCCTGAGTCTAACCACCAGTCCGAGGAGAAGGTGATAGAGTTGATAATGTGAAGAGAAGAATCTAACCTAAAGGAGTTGGAGTTCAGTTCCACTATGTTGACCTTGTGCCCGCTATTTTCTCCATTTCCTCTTGGTTGAGCTTTGACATGTTCTTTCTTCTGGTTGAAACATTGAGACGCCATGTGATTTGTTCTTCCACAGATATAGCAGAATCTTCTATCAGTCTTCTGGCTAAAGGTTTTGGGTTTGAAGGAGGAAGATTGAGAAGGTTTGAAAGAAGAAAAGCTTGCATGGGGAGAAGAATGCAAATGATTGGATTTTTTAAATTTTTCTCCCTTAGGATTCATAAATTTGTGCTTAAGCTTATCTTCCACCAAGTTCACTTTAGCTTTCATTTCTGACTTGGTTTTAGAGTTTTGTTTATGCTAATCTTCTAAGCGAATCGCTTTTAGGGCTTGAACAACGGTTATGTCACCTTGCTTGCGACGGAGGTCTCCAGTAAAGATTGACCAGGAAGGAGGGAGCTTATCAATAAGACAAGACCTTTTGTAATCGTCAGAGAATTGATTTTCTTTCGATTGATGTCGAATATAATCTTTGAATTCATGAAGTTGATCGTTGATTCGTTTACTATTAGTCATCATGAATTTATTGAAGGAGGAGGAGGTGAATCTTTTGATTCCAGCATCATTGAGGTCGTATTCATCCTCGAGAGCTGTCCATAGTTCTTTAGTTTATATTCATAATAAATGTCATTAGACTATCAGAGAGCGCATTAAGAATCCTATGGAGACAATGATAGTCAATTTCCTCAGGTTTCAAATAGATGAAGGAAGGAGTTGTAGGAGAAGTTTCAACGGGAGAAGATCCAACAGATGAAAGTTTAAAAGATGGTGCATGAATGATGTCATCTATATGACTGATATGAGACCTAAAGTGGTTAACCAGTACTTCATCTGGTTTGCCCATATCTTAAAGTATGTGCCAGAGAATTTCTTTAGTTTGACACCCTTGGATGACCAGGGTTGGCCATAGCGGGATGGTGCTACCTGAATTCTGTATTTCAAAATTATTTTGATAGTGTCAGAATTTAGTTTATATTGGTAGCTTTTAGATTAGGGTTTGCAGAATAAAATAATGTATAGTCTTTCTTTAATTATGTGCCAAATAATTCAAGTAAGATATAACAAGATATAGACTTGTCCTTTTAATTTTCCTAATTCAAAATTATAAAAACAATAATTTCTAAAAAGTTATTCCAATTAAATTTTAGAAATAAACTAACAAGAATTAATTAATAATTGACTTGCAAGAATAAATAATCCTTATAACAAATATCACAAAATTAACAATTTTAATTAGCCAAATTTTATTGCAAGAAGCAGTTAATCAATTGATGTATGCATGTAAAATCTTGCAATAAGAGTTTATAATATATATATATATTTAAATAAGATAAGATTTAAATAATTTAAATCATATTGTAAAAGATTTTTTTTTGTAACGAAAATTAATAAGATGTAATGAAAACAAATGAATAAAGTTTGTAATGAAAAAAAATTGGCCTTGTAATAACTACTAAATATAAATTTGTAATGAATAAAGTTATTCAGATTTTCTAGGATCTTATATTGAAAGACTTGACCTTGTAATAATTAGAACAAATAGATTTTGCTTTGTAAGAAATTAAAAGAGATTAAAATTAGATCAGATTTTAAGAAATCTTACAATAGGATAACTTACAACAGTATGTTATGATAAGATCTAAATAGTTTAGAAAGATTTATTACAATAATTTTTGTAATGAAATAATTTAATGCAAATCTTTTAGGGATAAATGAAAATTTGAAACACAATCTTTTAAATAATTTGGTAAGAACTTGTAAAATATAAACTGTAAAAATACAAAAATTTCTTTTAAGATTTTTAAATAATTATATTTACTTGCAGGGACAATTTTCTACTTGCATGAAAAATTATCTATTGCATGAAAATTATCAATTGCATGAAACAGACATGTAATTATATTGCATGAAATAATCAGATAAATTCTATCTTCTAGATTGTTGGGTATATAACAGTATTTTTAAATTTTAAATCTTAAATCATGCAACAAATTAAAACATAAATTTTAATCAAATTAATTACTTGTCCTATACATGCAACTAACATAAAGCAATTAAAAGAAAAGTTAAATTTACTGGCCTGGGGTGACAGTCGTGCAAAAAACATTGCCATAGAAGATAGATGGCCGGCGCCTCGTCCGGATCTTAGAATGACCTTCTCTTCTAGCAATAAAAACTCCCAGTAGATCATCAGCACCTAGCCCCGGACGATGAGTTAGGTCTCTGCTCAGATGGAAATTCGCTGCCCGTATGTAAAATAAATGCTCTGAAAATTACCAAGAAAACCGAACCAGAATGTTGTAGTAATATGGAGGGAGATAGAGAATGTTGTAGGATTTTTTGCTGGGAACAAACTGAATTGCGAGAAGCTATTTATAGATTCTTGTAGTTCATCTGTTGTAACAGTCTCATTCCAAAGACGCACACGATTGTGCAGTTCACGAGCAGATCCGGAGAGTGGGTCAAAGCCGAACAGAAAATCCCGAAAAATCAAAACAGAATTAAAATAGAAAAATCAAAAAAAAGTTTCAGGTTCAAGAGCCCCCTGAATCGAATTGCATTCGTGTCCGCAGGTCGTGGGCGCATGACACCCGAACCGAACCCGGTTCGGTTCGGCGTGTGTGTGCGTGCGCATGTAGGGATGTGGCCCATGGCCCAACACTCATAACAATAGGCATGAGAGGAGTTGGTATATGTACTACCCAACCTCCCATCTCCTATCCAATGTGGGACTAAAACTAAAGCCAAATAAGAGGGAAACTCAAGTTTTTCCTCCAACTCAAAACACATCCAACAATCTTCATGTTCAACCACGAGCTCAGACCAGCGCCTACAGCGCCGGTAGCCCAGGCTCGCGACTCTGTGCATGAGCAGATCCTGTGCGCGTCCTCTCGTGCGCGAACAGATCCCGCCCACATCCTTTTGTGCATGAGCAGAACTAGTCCGCCAGCACAACCGTCGTGCCCTGATCCTCTTGCGACACCTGCAACCTGCTCCGGGTTTCCTGACAACCGCCCAATGTCGTCGAGACCTCCGCTACTGTCGTCGAGACTCGCTGTCCTCCCCACGCGGCGCCAATTTCTCGCTAACCATCGCCATTGATTGAAGAACATCTGTTGAATTTTGAATCCTAAACGGGTTCATCTTCCAACCCGAACCTGATTCAGATTCTTAATCCAAACCTGCTTCAGATTTCTAATCTCACTCGATTCAGAGATCTAACTCGACCCTCTAGTGACTCCAATTCGGATCCAACAACAACAGTACAGACCCGCTAAGACAAAAACAGACTCGTTAAGCATACAATTTTGTTTTCGTGTCATATCTTAACACTTTGGAGTCTGATTCACGTAATTCTTGAAGCATTAGATTCGTGGAGATAAGAGCTACACATTTACAGTAACAAAATGTTGAGATCACACACGATTCTCAGTAGGTACAATTTTAATTCAAGATTCTTTATTTACAAGTCTGATATTACATTATTTGGGATATAATCTATAATTCATTGTTGTCCACATAAATTGCAAGCTGTGTGATTTTAATGCCCTTTATTTTGTTAGTTTCTTTATTTTTCGTAGAATCTTTTACTTGCATAACATAAATAGAATCAATTATTTTCTTTTGATTTGCAATAGACCAAACACATATGCATGTTTAATCATCTAAATCAATATTGTTAGTTTTATTACCTTTCCTACCAACAATTGTTTCATGTTGGTGAAGTGTTAAATTGAGTATTATTATTATTGAATTTCGCACGCATACACGTTTCACATTAATTTGGTATTAGAGCACGGTGAGGTAGGAATTGCATCTTAGATACTTTTATTTGCTTTCTTGCATTTAGGATTTATATCTTATTAAAAAAATTATCAGTGTAATTTTAGGAAACTTGACGGATAAATTTTTTCCCTGAAATTTCGATGTGATTGGTGTCTAAGGAAGGGTATTTTTAAGTGATTACTTAATTAAGGAATGAAAAGGCAGAAAATCTCCCACTTGATTTATTTCACCGACCTGACTGATTGGATTGGTAATATTAGAGTTTGATTAATTTGACAATCGTAAAATATCAATAAAATAAAATAAAATAAAAATTAGTTAGCTTTGTTTGCATATTGCATTTAGGATTCATACAGTATATGCCAACTCGTTGAGATATTCCTTATTTGTTAGGAGAGTCTAGTGAATCTCTCTCCACTTTATGGATCCCAACAAGTTGCCACGATGTTCGCTGACTTAGAGGCCCAACTCAAGGACATCACCCAAATCCAGCATCAAAGTCAAGAGTGGCTGAAACTGATCAAGAATTGTCCAAAACTAAAGAAGTCCCACTGCATAACAACATGCATAACGATCTAAACAATGCACCGAATTCTAATGAACAATTTCTGAAAACATTAAGTTAGTTGATCCTACTTTTGACGAATGTCTAGATCCCAACTCTTCTTAGATTGGTTTTAAAGTATAAATAGGTACTTTACTTGGTACCCTTTCTCCGAACCTAGAAAAGTTAAGTTTACTGCAATGAAACTTATCGGTCAAGCTAGTCAGTACTAAACCAATGTAGAGAATATGCGATGAGTTAGACTTTAACGACCGATAGACACATGGGAACTTATGAAGGATGAACTCAAATGTAAGTATGTGCCGTCATCTTTTTATGCCCGTCTCTTAGGTAAAGTTCACCCAAGGCATCAAATTTGCAAAAGAGTATATTGCAAAATTTGATGAGTTCCTTATTAGATGCAGTAGCTTGAACACTGAAGGCGAAGCCCAAATACTTTCACGATTTCGAGCTGAACGTAGGTAAGATTTGCGAACAAAATTGTTAGCTCGAGGAGTTAACTTGAGAAAGCCTCCGCGTTAGATCAAGATTAAGATACTTTTAGGTCTAACTACTCCACTAGGAGTTACGATACAAAATTGTCTCTGTCTAGACCTTCTTCTTTTTTAGTCTCATAAGTCTAGTTCCCATCCCTCTTCACATAAGATTGACTTCAAGAGTAAAGGCAGTGAACAAGATAATCGGAGTAAAGCACCCGAATGGGGATTTCTCCAAAATCAGCACCAATGTTAAATGCTACAAGTGTTAAGGATATGGACACATTGCTGCTAATTGTTTTAGCCCTGTTAGGATCATCATAGTTTGTGGAACTCTCACTGAAAATCCTAAATCTGATTCTGAAGAGATTGCTTATTAGCCAAATGAAGAAGTAGACGACAATTCTGATTTCGATCAAGAAGATGATGTTGAATTCAACTATATTTGACACTTACCTTCAACTCATCTATCCATTGTTAGGTGTGCATTCTCACAACCTACAAAAAGAACAATTGGAAAAGAACTGCCATTTTTCACGCTCACCAAATTAAAAGTAAGAACTGTAAAGTGAATGTGGATAGTGAAAGGTGCACTAATGCATTATCGTCCAAGATAATTGACAAGGTGGACTTGAGGCCGAACCATACCCCAATCTGTGCAAATTGCCATGGATCAACTCTATGGCCTTAGATGTGAAACAATAATGTCTTGTCCTGATTGAGTTTGATTTCTATAAAGACAAGATATGGTGTGATGTGGTTATCATGGATGTAGGTCAAGTTATCCTTGGATGACCATGGCTCTTCGATAAGAATGTTACCATCCATGGTCGATCGAACATGTGTTGATTTGAATACAAAGGTAAGAAGATCAAATTATTACCTCATTGACCTAAACCTGAAAAACCTAATCAGAAATCTACAGCACCAAAGAAAATGAAAGGAGTTAATTTATCAGTGCAAAAGATCTTGATCAAGAATTAAAGAATTGTGCCCCATTCATGATCCTCACTGCTAGAGAAGTGGAAAAGAAAGATAGCACTATCCCTCCGGGAGTCATCCTCGTGATTGAGGAGTTTAATGATGTCTTCTCGAAAGACCTGTTAAACAAACTACCACCAATGTGTGACATCTAACACGCCGTCGGTCTAGTACTCAGATCAAGTCTGCCAAACTTGCCACATTACCGACAGAGCATGCTGAGCTCAAACGGTAAGTCGATGGATTGGTGGAACAAGGTTACATTAGGGAAAGCATAAGCCTTTGTGTGGTCCCCACATTACCGATGCCAAAGAAAGAACTTGGCGCATGTGCGTTCATAGCCGCGCGATCAACAAGATAACAATCAAATATCATTTTTCCATCTCGAGATTAGATGATAGCTTTATAATGTCTGGCGCCACAATCTTCTCAAAGATCATTCTGAAAAGTGGTTATCACCAAATTCACATTCATCTCGATGATTAATGAAAGAATGCTTTCCAATCTCAGAACGATGGTCAAATTAAAGTCATCAATAGGAGTCTAGGTAAGGATCTGCATGAGATAGTCTCTGCATGAGATAGGTAAGGATCTAGCTAAACATTATAGAGTCTCTGAGTCTACATCATCATTTGCATCATTGCTTGCATCACTCCTCGTGCACAAATTACACAAGGAGATCAATGGTAAGATAACTCAAAATAATGCCAACTACAAGTTACAAATTGACATTAAGAAACGATTTAAAACTTTTAATGTTGGTGATGATTTACATACTTATATTTCTGGTCCATTCCAAAATTTTAAAGAAACTAGGTGACAATGTTTATGTTATAGATTTGCCCGAATCTTTTGGTATCAGTTGTACTTTCACTATTGAAGATCTAATGGATTATAAATGCCATGATTTTGACCTTAGTAATCTATTAGATGATGAGCCATACTATGAGCTTATTTCTGAGAGACTCCCTTCCACCGCTTTCAAATATATCACCCAATGCAACACATCAGGTTGATAATATTTTAGATGATGAAATTATCACCACCACAGATGGTGGGTTCGTAAATATTTGGTTCGATGGAAAGGAAAACCATCTACTGATGATTCATGGATAGGTCAAAGTGAACTTCAACAGATTGATTCTGACATGTTAGAGCAGTATGAGAGCATTTTCACCTCTAACTCGACGGGGTAGAGTTTTTTCCTACCTGGGAGAATGATGCGAACATCTAGCCACGATCTTGCCGCATCTATCATCATTGGAGAAGATGGGCCACTTCTACTTGGATCAAGTAGTTTTAAGATTTTTACGTATTTTCTATTTTCTTGTATTTTTGATTTATTTTATTTGCTTTTGTTTTTAGTACCACATTGGTTATGAGTTGAAACTCAAGTTTTGTATTGCTATAAAAGAAGCCAATTTGTAATCTTTTGAATTAATTGAAAGCTGTTACAATTTTCTCAAATTTGAGTGAGATTTGGATTTCCCAAAAGTCCAAATCCTTTAGGAGTGTGAACCTTAAAGAACCCTATTAGGAGAGTGAATCCCTAATAGTTTCCCCCCTTCTATAAAAAAAAAAATCTTTGAAGAATTATTCTCAAAATTCTCTCCTCTTTCAATTTTCTCTCCCTCTTTTCTCTCTTGTCAGGGCAACCCACCCGCACACTCATCATCGTCAACGTCAGCAACCCACTGCTGCCAACTGAACATCTCGTCGTCGCATTCGAAGTCTGTCGGCGACCACATGCGACGACACTACACCCGACCTTCCTCTTCCGTGCTGCTGGCCTCTCTTTCCTGCAGCTCCGCGTTCAACCACGAGCTCAGACCAACGCCAACAGCGGTGCCAGCCCAGGCTCGCGACTCCGTGCACGAGCAGATATCGTCCACACCCTCTTGTGCGTGAGCAGATCCCACTTGTGTCCTTTTGTGCGCGAGCAGAACTAGTCTGCCAGAACAGCCGTCGTGCCCTGATCCTCGCGCGATCCTGCAGCCTGCTTCGGGTTCCCCGCCAACCGCCCAACGTCGCCGAGACCTCGCCAGGCCTTCGCTACCGTCGTCGAGACTTACCGTCCTCCCCACGCGATGCCAAGTTCTTGCCAACTGTCGCCATTGACTAAAGAAGTTTTGTTGAATTTTGAATCCTAAATGGGTTCATATTCCAACCCCAACCCGATTTAGATTCTTAATCCAAATCTGCTTCAAATTTCTAATCCAACCCGATTCGGAGATCTAACCCGACCCGTAATGACTCCAACTCGGATCCAACAACAGCACTACAGACCCGCTAAGACAAAAATAGATCCGTTAAGCATACATTCTTGTTTTCGTGCCATATCTTAACCCTTTGGAGTCCGATTCGCTTAATTCTTGAAGCATTAGATTTATGGAGACAAGAGCTACGCATTTACAATAATAAAATGTTGAGATCGCACACGATTCTCAGTAGGTACAATTTTAATCCAAGTTTCTTTATTTACAAGTTCGATATTATATTATCCATGATATTATCTGCAGTCCACATAAATTGCGTGCTGTGTGATTCTGTTGCCCTTTATTCTGTTAGTTTTTTTATTGTCCGAAGAATCTTTTACATGCATAACATAAATAAAATCTTTTAGGTTCTTTTGATTTGCAATAGACCAACACATGCATGTTTAATCATCTAGATCAATATTGTTAGTTTTATAACCTTTCCTACCAACGATCGTTTCATATTGGTGAAGCGTTAAATCGATTATTATTTTTATTATTGCCGCACACATATACATTTCACATTACTTAATTTTCAAATATGACAATTTTCTTATCTGTAAAGGACTTGCTTGCAGATGCCCCAAACATGGGAAAGTTAGGTTTCTAGAGAGCCATGCATTTGGATGGTTCACTTAAAATTATTATGAGCAAAGCAACTTCTGACTTGCTGTTTGGATGATGCTTCACGTGTGATGCAAGGGCAGTTGGCATGTTTAGGGACCTGCTTTACTGTCTGTATGGTTTCAAAAAATGCAACTTGGACACAATACTCAAGATTCTCATGTTGTTGGAAAGAGCTTGAGTCGGGAAATTTAAAGGCTAACCAAAGATTTCAATTGGCCAAAGGGCGTGAAGGGGTTTGGTTAAGAGCCTCCTTTGGATGCGGGGGGGCCTAGGCCACTTAGATCATGAATTGTGGGAGTGTGAACCAGGAAGGGGTATGTTAAATTTCAAAAGAAGAAAATATGCCCACTTTGATTTTGGAAACTGACTCCACTCATTTTTCTCTTACATCTTATAAGCCAAAGCGCAGCAACAACAACAACAACAACAAAGCCTTTATCACAATTTTTTGTGTTTAGGTACATGAATCTTTTCTTCCATTCCGCTGTGTTAAGGGCCATCTTCTTTAGTCACATGAAACATTATCATATTGTTCTTAATTCCCTCTATCCAAGTTTGTTTTGGCCTCACCCTTGTCCTCATTGCTCCATTAAGCCAAATAACCAAATATCTTAAATGCTGGTAAAGTCCGGACTGTGTCTGTACAGCTCCAGGTTGCTGCCATATAAGATCACTGAGATTGACCAGTTAGATAACATTTAGGGGAGTGAATGTGCAAGAAAATGATAGTTCAAGTATCACTTGCTGATCCAACATAGAAAAGCCTGTTTCCCCCTAAAGTTATGCCATATGGTGGGTGCTTAGATGCTAAAACAGTACTAGGGGCAGGAAAGGTGTAAATCTTCTTGGTTTAACTTAAAATATACAGTCAAGCCTATAGTACACATGTGCATCCATACTTGCATGCATAACAAAATGATAGCTGAAACTTCAACATGACCAGTATATAATGTTATCTAGTAGGTTTAAGGTGCATTGCATTTTCGAAGAAAACATGGATGGAGGTAATACGACAAGATATAGAGGCTAAAGGTCTTAGTGAAGGCATATTGCTCGATAGGAATCAGTGGAGAAAGCTGATCCATGTGCCCGATCCAGTGTAATTCTCTTTTGGTTCATGTAGCCTACCCCCAAATACTTGGGACAATTGGCTTAGTTGTTGTTTGTTTGTTTGTTTGTTGTAGTAGGCTTAAGGTGCATAGCATTTCTTCTGTTCCTGCATTAGAAAAAAATATGATATTATTAGTTGTACAATATTATTCATCATACCTTTTCTAGTGATTGACATGGTAGGATTTGCTTCTAATGTTTGCTTGTGTTTTGTTACAGGCTGATGGTCTTTCTGGTTTTCATGCCAACACACATATCCCAGTTGTTATAGGAGCACAGATGCGTTATGAGATCACCGGTGATCCACTTTACAAGGTAACATGCATCAAAAGGCATCTATTTGTATAATTAACTGCTTGCATTGTAATTCTGTTAATCTAGGATTGTAGAACAACTAGAGATGATGGTTCTTGTGGGATTTGAAAGCCTTTTACTTGAGGCATTAACTGGCAGAAAGTATCATTCAAACTCAACTCCTTTGTAACCAACAGTTGGGTGTTTGTTGTAGCCAATAACAAGGTGCCTAGTGCTTAGACTTAGGGCTTTGCCCTCTCTCAATGTACTGCACTTGTTAAGTGGCAAGAGTATACATATGCTCCTCAAGGGTTCATTTATATCATAGCATCATTCCTTTTTCTTTAATTTCAGTTCCTTCTCTCCCATAGTCTCTTCCTCTGCTATGGTCTACTGGACTTTGAATGATCTGTTTCCCTTACCTTCTTTCTTGAGAAAGAAAAGAATTCATGGGGTCGATTATTTATTATTTTTGGATTGTTTAACTTAAGTAATGGGTTTGCTTTCAACCTGCTCCAACTTAATGATAAGTTCCATTACACTTTACAGTCATTCTCTAGAACTATTGTCTGCCAGTGTTATCCAACTATATTCTTTTTTTTTTTTAATGATTATATCTTTATGGCCATGCCTGTTCTGCTTTGAATATAAAGTTAAATACATTCCATATTAATCACTGGGAGACATTCGACAACTCATTTTTGTATTCGGCATTACGCATTACTATAGATCATCTCAAAAAAACTCCAACTTCACTTCTTGAACGTTCTATATTCCATAAATGGAACCAGAACATGAAATTTTCTGTTTCCTTCTGGACTTCTGAATCTAGTTTAAAGTGTAGGAGTCACAAGTACTTTATATTATTTTAAAGATTTAATAATTTAGCTTATTGAATATATAAATATGCTTGTTTCATTTGACAGGATATAGGAACATTCTTTATGGATATTGTTAATTCTTCTCACACTTACGCAACAGGTGGAACTTCTGTCAGCGAGTTCTGGTAAAAAAAAAAAATACAACACACCGTCAACTATTCTATTTAAAGTCTTAAGAAGTAATTCATATCTTTTTAGTTAGAGTAGATTTTGATGACAGTGTCTCGTTGTTCAGAGCTGTTGTCTTATTGTTTCCTATGTGAGCGGCTTCGTTGTTTCTATGTGCATTTCCTTAATCTATATGCAGGTCGGATCCAAAGCGTTTAGCAAATACTTTAACCACAGAGGATGAAGAATCCTGCACTACTTATAACATGCTTAAGGTTTGTCATCCCTGCTTTTATTCAAGATGTCAGAAGTTAGAACTAGGTACGTGAATAGTAAATGTTTTTACTAATGAAACTTTACTATTTTGTAGAGAGTTAGACCACAGAGGTATAACTAGTTTAATTGATAACAATCGTTTAACTGATAGATAACAAGAAAAGTAGATATTTCCAACTCATTTGCTCAGTTTGTCTGATTATACAGTGTTTGCCTTTCTAATTTCAATATTCTGTTAAACCTTAACTGTGCAGGTTTCTCGTAACTTATTTAGATGGACTAAAGAAATGGCTTATGCTGATTATTATGAGAGAGCTCTCACAAACGGTGTGCTAAGCATCCAAAGAGGAAGGGAGCCTGGAGTGATGATTTATATGCTTCCACAGGGGCCTGGGCAGTCAAAGGCACAGAGCTATCATGGATGGGGAACACAGTTTAATGCTTTTTGGTGTTGTTACGGGACAGGTAGTTTTATGCGGTTACAACCTTCTATTTTTTTCAATTTTTTTATTTCCTAATGAATCTTCCTCGATGATCCTTTTCGGCTCTTTCACACAGTAATATAATTAAAAATAGCATTATTTTCTCTTTGGATTTACTTTCCAGAATATGAAAATTCTGTGATGCAGCTTAGCTGGTAGCAAAGTTGAATTTGCATCCAAAAGGCAAAGGCAATCAACATTGCTATCAATGTTATTGCTTTTCACACTGTCTTAATTATAATTGTGGTGTTGAATTTGGTTCACTAGCATCACAATATTTGATGTTGTTCTCTAATAGGGTACAACCATCATTGGAAAGTCTGGTTCCTTCTTGTTGCTTGATGTCTGTATTTGGACAAGATAGTTAGCCCTGGAAATTAGACTGTTGATCAAGGAAATAATTAATTTTTCTAATATTATTACATCCAGTGGTGATAGAGCTTCAAATTTATTAGTATACAAACTCATCTCCGTACAAGTTCAAGGTTACAAAAGATGATTTAACTAAGAGTTCAAGATCAAAGATGTATGTTGACCGGTACTTTCTTATGGTTTGGTAACAGGACGAGACATTTCATTTTCAATGTCATCTTTTCATTTCATTTCAATATGGCATAACTAAACCATGTGAGTAGTGTTGGGAGCAAGGAGGATAAGTTAGAATTTATGCCTAATTTAAGTTGCATGGATATGGACACAGTGATAGGATGATGCAACAATCTTGATAAATTAGGATAGGGCACAATGGGAATAAACCAATTAATAAACTCATCTTAAATTTATTATATTAATTTTACTTATTTTTATTTGAAATATAAAATGATAAAAAAGAGCTATGCTAAAAAACAATGCAATTTAAATTATCGGACCAGAACAAAAAATTCACTATTTACACCATTGTGGTGATGATTTTTTGCCACAAGTGATTGGACGGTCGATCCTCACCACAAGCGAGAGATGAAGTGGGGTAGTGCACGTAAACAAAGTACAACACACAAAAGAGAGACATGATTTACATGAAAACCCTTAATTGGGAAAATCACGGAGGAGGAAGAGCTTTACTATAGTTCTCAGATGACAGGAATTGCAAGAATCTGGGGATGACAAAAGTCTCAAAGTGTAGTATCAGAGTCTAAAGAGGTCGTCTAAAAAGCATCAGTCCTTCCTCTCATTAGAAGAGGAGGTTTACTTATACTTGACTGGGTTGTAGGCATGGAGGAAGACGGTTAGGGATGAGGTATTCGTGATTGCACATTTTGCACATTGTAACAGTCACGATCAGTAGTGCTGGTTTGCTGGGCAGAGAAATCCGCCACTGTTCATAACTGCCTGTGTTGAGTGGTGTTACATGTCATGAACATGGAAGATAATAAGGTTGCATAACTGTCAGCGGGGATCATAGGTGATCTGTTGCTGGAGCTGCTTGGTTCAGAGCTGAAGTCTTTTGAGCGGAGGAAGCCTTAGAGTGGAGAGGATCTCGAGGAGGTCGGGAATATCATGGATTTCAGAAGAGAGCTATGATGTATCCCGGAAAGTTGGAAGGTGAGGGACACATGTTATCTTAGATGGGGTCAAATTTTGACCATTACATATGCCCCTCGCTCTTTCGATTGTCGGTGCCTGCGGGTGGAAGTCAGAAGAGAGGAGTTGGTAGGAGACCTTTTAATGCCTTAAGTTCGTCTTGATGTTTTTAGGCAGATGAGGATTTGGATCATAAATGCGAATCTTCCAGGACTTAATTGCAGGTTGTACAACTAGCTGTCAGCTATCACATCGGTTGGCTAAATCTTTTGGGGTCGGATCTTGTGTTTCTTTGAATCCAGGAATAAAAATGTCTGGGAGGTATGGTTTTGTGTTTAGGCGATTCAGTTGATCGAAAATCTTGGAACGTGGACCAGCTTTTCGGGGATTGGAGATTTGAATTGGAGGCGGTTCAGCTTCTCTTCCATCTATAAATAGAGTGGAACTCTTTGATGAAAATCACTTCTGCTATATTCTCTAAAGAAATCATTGCTTCAAAATTTCTCCTCTGTTTTTTGGGTTGTCATGTCTTTTTTTCTCTTATTCATTAGATGAAGGAAAATGAGGATGAAGGTAGAGGAAATGGTGGTCGGGTTCTTACTATGCGGAAGTTTGGTTGGTGCGTCACATTAGTTGTCGTCACGAACCTGTTACGGCACATTAGGTGTCGTGACAGGGTGTCACTATCAGGGGTGGTAGGGGAGGACCTTGCTCTCACTGGAGCCGATGATTTGGTTCCGAGTGGCCCGATTTTTAGGGGGTGAGATTCGTCCTTTGTGTTCATGAACCTCTTTCCTTATAGGGTGTAACAAGGAAGGAGGAGAGAGAGCTCATCGGCCGGGTATGCTGACGAGTGGCATCTCACGCTGGGGCTCAGATCTCTCCCTCAGAACACCTTAGAGGGGATGTGTTGCCATCATCTTTTTGTGTCTTGGAGGTTCCATTCTGGTCAGACACTGCTGCCTCATGTGTCTTGCCGGAGTCCGTCTGGAGCCCGGGTGTTACCATGGCTTTGGAGGGCTCTTTGAGGATCCTTGTCATTCTCCCTGAGATGCGCAGAGGAGGGCGATTTTGGTCTGGCTTACTTGGAGGCGTGTTCCAGACGGAGAGGAGATCTTTCACCGGAGGAACTTTTATTTTTGTGAAAGAACCTACGAAGCTTCTTTTGGGGTCTTTGGGCAGTGGTACTAGCAAATGAGGTCGTGCCTTTTGGTGGGACGTTCCCGAAAGGACGTATCTTCAGAGTTCGGAGGTGTGGCTGGACGTAGTGGCAGGATGGAGGGATCAGATTGGGATCATATGCATTTTTTAAAAAAATGTAAACTCATGAGTATAATTGAATTCTGTATTACTCTTGTTAGATGTAATTAAGTATGTATTTAAAGGAATATATTCGGAATGGAAGAATTTTTCGAAATAAAACAAATATATTTCTTTAGAAATGGGAATGATTGCATGGATCTTGCCTGGCTTGCTTTACAGTTAGCTTCTTGGAATCAGAATGATCACGCCTCTTCAGATTGCTGATATTTATTACTAGCATGGTTGGTCTGTCCTGGAAGTGATTTGATAAGTCTGCGGTGTTGTTTTCGAATGGAGGTACTCCCATGCTTTGCAAATTTTTGACCTCTGAGTGGGAAAATCTCATCAGCGGAGTTGGATTCACATTTACTTCTGAGTGGGGAAAATCTTATTAGCGGAGTTGAGATCTTGGGACTCTGAAAGGTGAAAATCTCTACTACAGAGTAAAAATACCGAGCAGGGTAGGACCAACAATGGAGGGAGCCCGTAGGTTGAAGTCTATGTTGTCATCTCCGAGTGGGAGAATTCCATCAGCGGAAGGTGCAGACTTTCGGGAGAGGAAGAATGATGCACACATAAGTATGCAATGGAACATCTTATATTAAATGTTAGATGCAACATAATAAAAGTAATAAAAGACAAATACGAATTAAATAATAAATAGATTGCGCTAACAAAACCATGTATACTTACTTTCTAATCGCACGTAACTAGTAGGTCGGGGGATAATCTAAATAAGGAGACCCTCGTGTACATGCATAGTTCAAAGTCACGATCTTGGCCGCCGACTCGGCGGGCACCGTTCTAGAGACGACTCGGCGTTGTAGAATGGACTCGGGCGATACGTGTAAAACGCTACAAATAAAGCTAAAAAATTCTGAAAAAATCACGATGTAGAGATTAATTTTTATGTATCACATGTCCAAAATAAGTTTTTTTGAGAGGTAATTTGGAAAATATGATGATTCGAGTGGGGTTAAATTTAAAAAAAAGGGGCTTGAGGGTAAATATGAGAACACCAAAAAAAATTATATATATAAGACAGGGAGAAAGATCGGAACAGATGGCTCTCCCCCTCTGATCTCTCTCCCCCTCTTTCCCGGCTATCTCTCCCTCCCCCTTCTTTCCCTCTGATCTCTCTCCCCCTCTCCCTCCTATCTCTCTCTCTCTCTTTCCTCCCCCTCCGATCTCTCTCTCCCCTCTCCTCCTAAGATCTCTCTCTCTCCCCCTCTCTTGCTCTCCCCTCTCTCGCTCTGGAGGCGACGCAGTGGCATGGAGGCAGGCGAACAACGGCGGCCTGGAGGCGAGCGACCGGTGGCGACGAGGTAAGTCAACTGCTGCTGCTACTTTTTTTACTCGGTGATTTTTAGAGTTGACTTGGTAAAAATTCGGAGTTGACTTGGTCATATCGGTCGAGTCAAGCTGAGTCCATGATGGACTCGGCCATATCGGCTGAGTCAATTCGAAATTTCACGCGAGTCGTCTGAAAATAGCGAAACTCTTCGACTCGCGGAACGGAATCAGAACAGCGAAGCTGTTCCGGTTCCGACTCGGCCGGTCGGAATCAGAACGATTGATTCTTTGAACCCTGTGTATATATCATATATCACGTGCATTTATGGGCTAAACATATATAATCCGTGTTATTCCAGGATGAGCAGTTCATGCAAGCACATTCGAAGGTTGTGTTCGGATAATACTTAGATGATAGTACCTTTCCGGAATGCTTGATTTTTTCAGCCTCTAATCACACGAAACTAGTACGTCAAGGAGATAATTCAAATAAGGAAACCCTCATGTATATACCATATATTTCGTGCAATTATAGGCTCTCAGGAACGTTTATCTGCAAATTTGGAAAGGGGTCTTGAAGTGGGGGTGCGACCCAACGACAGATTGGATGCTTCTAATCTGAACGGGGGTAAGGCCTACATGGTAACGATCTGAACCTCTGAGGGGGGATCCCAGCAGCGGAGTTAGGCCTCCGATTGGGGGGAATGCCAGCAGCGGAGTTGGGTTCAAGGTTGCTTCCAGGTGGAGGTTTTGCCCCATCAGCGGAGTTGTGAACTTGGTAAGGACCTGAAGTGGGGTGCGACCCATCGACAAATTGGAAGTGTCTACTCCAAGCGGGGGTAGGACCCACGACATAGCGACGTCTGGTATGGACCTGGCAGAGGGAAACTACATGGGGTTCATTCGCCTGTAGGTTCAGATGAGGGGAGCCCGTATGCTAGTGTTTGTGTTCTGAGTGGGAGAAAATCCCAGCAACGGAATATCAAACAGGGCTTTAAGAGGGGGGATTCCAGCAGCGAAATGTCAAACGGGGCTCTGAGAGGGGAATCCCTGTAGCAGAGTAGGGACTACGAGCGGGGATAGGACCCACAACAGAGTGTTTTGACTCTAGTAAGATAGCCGAGAGGGAGCACATAGGCGGTTGCTTGGTTGTCATCCCGGGCGGGGATAGAGCTCAAAACGAAGCGTGCAAGCATTGGATTCTGAGGGGCGGAATCCCATTAGCAGAGATGGGTTTATAGTCATCTTCGAGCATGAGTGAGACACATCAGTGAGCGGCGAACCTCGGTAGGACTCTGAGTGGGGGGAACCCCAGCAACAGAGTAGGCTGAAATGGTTAGGAGTAAAATATAATTTTATTGGTAATAAATTAAAATATATGAAAATTAAAGTTCAAGGGAGATCACAGATAAGGGTATTGTCATGTTGGGGAGGTATGATCGGATCACTCAATTGCCTTGTACTGGGTGATCACGTGCTGTGGTTGGATAGGAGGCTGCGCGCTCGGTTGTCCGGATCAGAGGCTGCTTTGGGTGTGAGAACATATTTCTTGAGGAACCTTAGTGGATGAGCTCTTTTAGGTACCTTTGGAGGCTCCGGTGATGGATGGCCTTGCGTCCCTTACCGTCGTAGTAGGAGCAGTACTCTCTTGCTACGAAAAGTAGGGATTATACTAGATAGGTCTCGGACGCCTGACTCAGGGTTGATCTTTATGGTGTTGAAAACTTCGTTGATGGGAAGCCTGAGCGGAGTGA
>JAVJIF010011933.1:67500-102959 GCA_038442645.1 Agave tequilana | reverse complement strand
AGAGATACATTTTTGTATTCAGATGCATGATAAGGTAAAAGAAATTGCAAATGATAACAGCTAGGTACAGTGTGTTGGCCCAAGGGTTCCTAGGAGACAATACATAAGACTTTTATGATGACTCACCATTAATTGTTGTTACTAATCAAATTTCTTTTTTTGTACCAAGTGACAGGGACCATCAATACTTTCATAACAAGCCAAAAGTTCAAATTCAAGCAAAGTCTCAAGCTAATATTCAAGGTCTACTTATGCAATTTCTAGAAGTATATTGTAAAAAGGCTAGGTGAGAATAGAGGCTAATGGAACAAGAATTCAATTCTATTTAATTCACATAAGCATAATTAGCCTTGAGCTATTTTTGTAATTATTCAATCATGAGATCTTTCCTATATGAGTGTAACTTTCAATTACTAGTCTTGAAGTTATTTTGGAAATTATTTGACAATGAAAACTTTCCTATATGAGCCGAATTTTCAATTACTAGGTTTGAAGTTATTTTGAAATTAACTGACCATGAAAACTTTCCTAATATGCCTAAATCTCAAATTCTAACATTGGAGTTGATTTGAGAATTATTTGACCAAGAAAAATTTTCTAGTATGAGCCTAATTTAAAGTTTTTAGACTTGGAGTTATTCAAGAATTATTTGACCATGAAAATTGTCCTAGTATGAGCCTAATTAAAATTACTAGCCATTTGAAATTATTTGACCGTGAAACTTTTCTAGTATGATTATAACAGCTATATTATTTCTTTAAATAGAGCCATTCTAGACTTGTTTTTACAACAACAAAAATTTTGAGCAATATCTTGTTTGAGCTAAAAAGTTATCAGTCTCTTTCTCTCTCTTGAGCCTCTTCTTGTACATCAATTCTCGAGTGAATTCTCCGTTGAAATGAAGTGCATTCATTGTGAATATATTCTCTCAGTTAGAGAGGGTTCGCTCACTTTTGAGTGATTGTAAGGGACTAAGAGATCATTCCACTGGAGAAAAGATATCAGTCTAATCGCTATTGGGCTAACAGTGAAAGAATCTCACAGAGTATTGGGATTGGACGTAGTCCGGAAGTTTGGATTGAACCAAAATAAATCATCAAGTTTGCATTTGATTACTCTCTCTCTTCCTCATTCTCTCTCAAGTTAATTTTATCTTTTTATATCTTGTTAAATCTTACAATATCTTGTCATCTTAGATTAGCATTCAATTCATATATTGTTCATTCAACCATACTCACACACCCCTCCCCCTCTTAGATTAACTACTATTGCAGCCTTTTAAAATTGCATAATCCAAGAGTTTGTTAGGCCATTATCCCGCATTATCGAGGTCATTGCATGAATATCCTTCCATCCAGCTCTATCATCTCCTCAGTTAAATTAACAAGTATATCATTCGTGTTGATTGCTTCATCCATATTTTTGTTTACGTTTACCTTTAGTCCTCGTTGCCCTGTTATTATGATCATCTCCTTATAATTGGTGCATTTATTGCCCTCCATTGCACATGTCCAAACCATCTCAATACGTGTAAACCAGACATATGAAAGAAGTGAAAGTATAGTGGGGCACCTATTCTGGTGTCTTATAGTAGTTGCATATTTGAGAAATCAGGGCTTGGGAGCACTGCATGCTTTGCCATCCAAATCTCAAGGTAAAAGGTGCAAAATAATGATAAACATATCCTAGCTAAGAAATACAGTTATTTTATTATACATGACAGTTGACACCTTATAGCTAACCAAATAGCAAAGATAAGGCAAATTAGTAAATATGGTTCCGTCCACTTAAAGTTTCTTATAGATAAAAGTCGTGTTCAAGAGCTCAACACACATAAAATAACCACATGAAATAATCAAAATTTGAATAGGGCGCCTATACTGGTTTCAGAGAGTAACCATACGTGAGAAATTAGTGGTTAGCCATCCAGAAAAAACAGCAAAAGTCATGATATTTATATCCTGGGCAAGATGTACCATTATTTGATTGTATTGATGACTCATTACGACCATTGCTCACTGTGATTTTTCTTATTTCCTTTTTTTTACAACACATTAGTTCTCTCTTAAACCCTCTTAAGAATTGCTTCTCAAACTCCAAAACAGATAGAACATAAAAGCAACTCTAGTTGTTTACAACTCTAAATTCTTATATCCTTGAAAACATTCGTACCAGGACGTATGATTCATATATGTTTCTATCTATCTAACCATATCTGCTTATTTATCTATTTTTTACACACCACACACAAACAGCTGCAGATAACAATATGATTTCTCAGTATCAAGTATGAGATAAATGATGACACGTCATGTAAAAGATTGTGAAAGATATCTTAGAGTCTGAAACATGACTGAAAGCAGAAAATTCACTCTGCATGGAAAAAGGCTCTAACACACCTTTGTAAAATCTCCAAAAACTAGAAGAATGTGTGACCGACCATTGTAGCCGCCAACAACAGAATTGTGAAGAATACCTTAAAGATCATACACAACAATTATCAGAGTGTAAATGATTACTAATAAATTTTTAAAAGATTAAACTATATTTTGCACAATATATTTATTCAAAAAATATAATGAACACATATCAAACACAGTGAAATACATAAACTCAAATAATACATCACGAGAATCTAAACAACTAAGCATGCATAAAATAAGAAAGGCAATCAATCGTGTAGGTACTCTCTGCTTTTTTCAATTTTAGTTTTCAAACCCTCCCTAAACTTCCATTTGCACTTTACGCCCCTGTTTCATAACTATTCACCTGTGGGTAGACATTTTCAGCTGATGTTCTAGTCATGGGTATTTATTGGGGTTGTGACGGGTCAAGTTCTGTGTCAGATCCTACAAGATCCAATAGCATATCCATTATCAATTTGTAGGATCCACCGGCAAATCCAAATAACTAAGAAATTTGAGATCCACTCGAGAATCCAATCTGAATAGTTCATCGAATTTGGATTTGGATTTCAAATTATCTAAATTCATTTTTTCCTCCGAGATCAAATAGAAATTGGTAGGTTTTATTGCCCAAATGTGTTCTGTTTTGGAAATATTAGACATATTTAAACATGAAGAAATTATCATACACTAATTATACTTGTACAGAAAAAGGTTATTTCAAACAAAATGAATTAAACCATAACAAAATTATTGTATTATCAGGTTTGGATCCCTAAGGATCCACATCCATATCCAATAAGGAACCGGATCTATTTCTAGGATCCATGCACTACCCAATAATCTATTAGTAGGATTTTAAGGAGCCAAACCCAAGAATTTCATTAGATCCGGATTAGATTATCAAGTAATCATTCGCCCTTAATTGTGAGTGACAAAAAGTATTATGAAAGTTAACAGTCTTCTTTTTTTTTTTTTTGGTTAACAATGTAAATGACAACACTGACATTAAAGAAGAATAGAAAAATGAGGAAATTAGTATCCTAATAGCAACAGAAGTATCATGGACAAGTTATAATATCATTAAAACAACCTCACAATAATTCAAAGTATCAAAAAAGCACAAATCATTATCATGAAAAATCAACAATCGCAACATGAAGAGAACAAATAATGCATGCACTAATGGTCAAAATGTACAAGATTGTATTTTCAAATATGAAAAGACATTGTCCTTTGAAGCGAACAGACAAAGACATGAAAAGTATGGGTGAAACGTGAATCAAGGTCGGGTCACATAAAAGAAATGTTAAATTTTAACTTTAGATACCTAGTTTTCATGCATACATATATGCCTAAGCGGAAAGCTTCAGAACAAATTTAAAGTTTGTTTCCACCTATGAAATACATGGTGGACAACTTCAATGCGTGATCTACACCATTCTTCATGATCCTGGACGTGTTGCATTTGATCTTGAGGAACAATAAAGCCATACAGTAATAATTGACTACAACTGTTATGATTAACTTTCCTGTTTGCTAAATTATCCTTAATAGATCCTTTTTCAGGAGAGAGTGAAATTGGCTTCGACTTTCATATTCCAATAGTAACATCTAGCTCTGTATAGTATAAAGGATACCCTGTCAATAACTATTATAGTCTAAAATTTCAAAGTACAACTCCCCCCAATCCATAATCCCAATGACAATACTCTGCATGGTTAAAGGCTCCAATTTCCTTTGTAATAATTGACGGATGACTAAAACCACATGAGATCAGCTCAACGTTATTTCCATTGAGAAGAAGCCAAATCAAATAACCTCCATGCCCTATTGGGATGGACAATCAACTAAATCTAAAATCTTATGCTCCGCTTGCTCGCCAGTAGAAGATGATGAGAAACAAAAGATCTAGTCGAGCAGAGTGGGGTGTCTGATCTGACATTCGCCCATGCATACTTCACTTGTCTGAATAAAAGAGCAAACACAGATGTAAACAAAAACAAAAAAAAGCTCTATATCAGTTGTTATGTAGATCATATTAAAGTTCCATCTCAAGTTATTTATCCCTCCATGCTACAGCTTCTAGGAAGCATTAATCAAATCCTCCGTCTTCTCAATGATATATAATATATCTCCTTCCCCTTATCCATCTTTTCCTTTTTTGCAAAGATGTTGGGGTTAACAGAGAGTAAAGTAATTGAAAGATACTTGAGACGTAGATAAAACATTTAAACAACTTCTAAAGTGATATTAATCGACACCAAGACCATTTTTGAAAACAAATTCTTAGTTATTATTTAAACAAATCAGTCCTCTAAAATGTCCATAAGGCTTTAACAAAGTTAGGTCCACAGAAAATTGTGATTTTTCTTTAGCGAAAGGATGTGACCAAAGGATTACGAACAAATATTAGGAAGATCCACTCAAGACCACAAAAATACAATTTTTAAAACTTAACTTTCTTCTATGTTTCTTACAGCCATCATCATCCCTAGGAAAATGTCATTTTGGTGTTGGATTTAAAGAGAAATAACTAAAATTTCAAATGGCTCCTCCAAGATTTGAAATGGGTTCAACAAGTTTTCAAAGGGGTTTAACAAAAAGCTTTCATGTTTTTACATGTTTTTTCCCTTCTCTAGTTATCCTATGCATGAAGTTCTAATCACGCGTGGAAAGTGGACAAGGTTTTACTCTAGTTTAACTTGTTTGGGTTCCACAAGACTACATGTGCATATGCTCTGTGCAGCCCAGTCAAATGCATTGCAAGCATGTACAATCTACAACTGTGGCAGGAGGGTCTTAACATTTTATTTTTGCATTATTGCCTGTTTTTGGACTCAACCAAACATGGTTAGAAATGTTCTCTACTCTCATTCAACATGAGTTGAACATGGTTTGAACTGAACGCAACTAGCCTTTAACCAACGTCTATATTCTGAAAAACTTATCAATCTGATGGTCTAGCTACCCTGCTATAGGGAGTATCCAATAGAAAAATACACAAGATTAGAAAAGCCCCCCCTCAAGGATTCAAGTTCAAGCACTATTGCCTGTGAGTGCAATCAAACTCTCATCTTCTTGTAAACCAGAGGACTCTTCTTGATGTCCTTCACTCCAGCCGGCATCACATCAATAGAGCACAATGGCAGACTTCGTAATTCTGGCACTAGATGAGATTTTCCTAGGTGTGTGGACAGGAAAATAATCCTCAAGGGCAGCAAGGCGTCATGTGTCTTCCTTCGTAGGAGGGTATTATTGTTTCAGAGATCTTTATTTATTAAAGTAATTTTGGGAAATTTCCATACATACTTCCAACAATTGTCTCTAGAATCCAACAAATTAACTTCTTTTACATTGTAATAAAAACATGTGCATGGTAGACCACATGATCATCATCTAGGCCTCTTCTCTCAAAATGGGTCAGCTACATAGCAAGTCCTCATGAACTATTTGGCAAAAAAATTACACGCACTCTCAAATTCCTAAAATCAGTTGACTACAATTCAAACCCACTTTATTATTGGTCATGCAATTGGTGCAATCGCATAGCAACCCGTAATTATAGTAAGAGAAAAGCAACGATATAATCGATCAACAAATCAGGAAACAATAAATGGGCCGAGAGTTCACCTGCTGGTGGTGGTGGTTTTGAAGGCAGTGGCAGGGTTCAGCCGGCGGTGGAGTTGAAGAGTAGGAGGAGGAGAGCTCCATGGAACGGACCCCAGAAGCATCTGAGAGCACATTGAGAGCCGGATCTGATCGAGCTTCGGCTTCTCCTGTCCTGTCCTCTTTTTAAGTACACTCCACAAATACGACAGTTTTACAGAGAGAGGAGATCGAAAGCAAGAGAGAGAGAGAGAACGAGAGGCGCTCAGGAAGAGAAAAAAATGTTGGAAATATCCATGTTAACAGTCAAAAATTATTACATTGCTTCCGGCCTCTGGTAGAATTACAGATCCCGATTTCAGTCCATTAGATTGGGGATCTTTTGTTTGGTACAGCTGGGAATTTTTTTTTCTTTTCTTTTCTTTTCTCATTTTTATTATTTGAGAAACTGGACCTTTTGGTTCTGCCTCCTGAAGGGCATTTTTTTTTCAAAAAAAAAAACTCAGTTAATAAATAATTTAAAAAATCAACATCTCCTCAAACTTATTCCAAAAATCGACTTCTCTCATGCCACATTGGCGGCGAGACTGTTCGCCCCGCCAGCGTGATGCCTGCACTATCGGGATCGACTGTTTATTCATTCGAGGCTGGCAACCATGGATGATATAATTTTTTTTTTTTTTTTATGAATTTTAGCCTTGTCCGGGTTGGCAACCCGAGTCAAAGCAGGCTTGAGCAAAAAATTGCATGTCTATTGCTTTTTGTCTGGTGCTGACAACCCTGAACAAACAAAACTTAATTTTTTGTTTTATTTTCTCTCCCTCTCCCTCTCCCTCTCCCTCTCTCCATCTCTCCTCCTTTAACGCAATGATGAGGCATGGTGGCACGACAAGGTCGGTGACGAGGACGAGCAGCCTTGCTATCGCCGCTGGAATGCTGATGGTTGGTTGTGATGGGGAGGAGGGTGGTGGCGACGATGGCTGCTCGTTGTCGCCGCCGCCTAGCCATCACAGCCGAGCAGTAGCAGGGCTGCTCGTCGCCACCGCCGTCGACCTCATCGTTGTCGGGCTTGTCGTGTCGTCGTGCCTCGTCGTAGCGTTAGAGGACGAGAGAGGGAGAAAGGAGGAGGGGTGGGGAGGGAGAATAAAAAATGAGTTTTGTTTGTCCAGGGGTTGGCAACTCCTGACAAATCAAAATTTAAAAAAAAAATATTTTGGCCAAGTCTGAGGCTGGCGACTCAAGACGAGGCAAAAATTCAAAGGAAAAAATATTGCTTTGTCTGGGGTTGCCAACCCGGACAAAGCAATATACAAACAAAAAAAATTGCTTCATTCAGAGTTGTCAACTCCGAAAAAACAAAAACAACTCCAGTCAGTGCGAGCACACGCTGACAAGACAATCCGTCTCGATGCCGACGTGATCATGTGACATATCAAAAGTCGATTTTTGGGATAAATTTGAGAAGAGAACAATTTTTAGAATTATTTATTAGTTAAGTTTTTTTTTTTTTTTGAAAAAAAAATGCCCGACAAATCGGATCCAGTTGTGATGCACGTGGTACTTTCTGACAGATTCTGTTTTTATAAAAAAATAAAGAGGAAAAACTTTACAAAACACCCTGCATTTTACCATTTTTCACATGACTATTGGCTAGTAGTCAATTTCAAGACCGACCACAATTATCTATCAATTTCAAAACTGATGATTATGATGCTGCAATGACCCGTTTCAAAACCGACACGTAAGTGTTTTTCCATCGACAACTATCAAGGGCCTTGCCAAAATTAAGACATTGGTCTTTCTTTTATCTAAAATAACATGATTAAAGATTTTTGCTGCATCACAATTTTCTATTGGAAGGTTACAGTTTTCTTTTCAAGTTCACCATAAGTTTGGAAAACTAATAACAACATAGCTCCCTTAATCTATTAATTGCATATGTTCTAGTATTTTAGTTTTCTTATTGTACTGCTAATTTTACGCCCATCACACAAGGAGGCTGATCCTAAGCCCAAGCCTGATCAGTAATTAGGCTTAGCTCAAAAGGCTAGCCTATTCTTAAACTTCACTGGGTTAATAGAGCAACCAATGTGAGCCGTCAGACCGAGTCAATGGATGAGAACTGTTAAGAGATTAGGATATTCCTATAAGGATTAGGACTAGGGTTCACCTCTTTTATATAAGGAAGACAATCTCTCCCTCAATCAACATGCAACTATATACAATTGTGTGCAACTACTAGCAACTCATCATTTTTTTTTTAAGCCTCAACAATGGTTGAATATTCTACTTGGATCGTGAATCGTGATGGAAAAATTCTCGCGAAAGGTTTATTGTAGTTTCTTCCACCGTCAAGAAAAAGAAACTTCTTAGAACCCCTTCGCATCAAACATGTACACTTCCGCTACATATACGATATATATATGTATGCATATGTAGATACCTAAAATTATTGCAATAATGTAACAAGACTTGGCTGATTTTAACAATTACGAAATTCCAATCAAAATGTTGCTGGCCTAAAAGATGAGTTTTAGGATGATGTGTCTGATGCTATATACAGATGGATGATGTCTGGTTCTCTGATTCATCATCCAACACAGGAAGACAAAATGGGTAAGAAATCATGGGTGCATATTCATCACGTATAAACTAATCCTTTTTCTGTGGACCTCAAAAGAAAAGCATGGTTCAAATGAGAGAGAGTGATAGAATACACTGTCGTTTTGCATGCTCCATTTGCCATCAATCAGTTCCAAACATTTGTTTCAACTCAACACTATAAAATCAACCTGTTTTTGCTCACCACTGTGGCAAAACTTGGCTGCCTTGAATGAGAATAGCCTAGAACTAGATGCAGGCACTGAACAGGTCCCCACATGAAAGTGACCAGAAAATACAGTTGCAATTATAAACAATGAGAAACGTGAGACATGTGTAGTCGCACGTCAGCTAGACATGGGATGGTCTTGTATATATAAAGTTTTGGGCAACTCCACCTAAAAGGCTAGTCTTGTGGGATGGCACTTCAAGTCTTTTCAAATGGTATTAGAGCCATGCCCTGAACTTAATCGTGTGTATGGGTGATGTTCGATCCCCCAGGACACAAACAGATTGACTAGTAATGTTAACAGATAGATTTTAACTAAAAAAGCAAGTACAGGCTAGGACAGATTGACTGGTAATGTTAACTGATGGATTTTAACAAAAAAGTAAGCACAGGTTAAACAATTTCAATACTCAACAAATTAATGATTATCTATTCACCAATATGAATATGTGGACAGCAATAAAGAAAATAAAATTCTAGAGATTATGTATCAAGACTTTACAATAAATGATTGTGTTCAACAAAAGCCACCTACTGAGGATCACGTTTGACCTCAGTATCTTTATCTTATGGTGGTGGTGTGCTGAAGGGCCTGCAAGTTGGCATTCACATGTGCCTTTGGATGAAGTCGGTCTTGCAGCTTGTGTACTCCCAGACAAAGATCCACGTCCTCAGCAACAATAAACATGATCCGATTCACGTACTCTTCTATGGTATCCTCCGGATTGAAATGGAAGTTCAAGAACGGAAAATCGATACTCAAGAAGCCCTGGTCGTCTTCAGCAAACCGTTGATCTACATCCGGATCTGCCATATCCTCATTAGTCACTCAACTGAAATGGGTCTAGAGTATTGTGAGTGGTGGCTTGGATGTTTGTCATCGGCGCTATAGGTGAGGGGAAAAGAGAGACGGTTGGGCGGGTGCAGCAGCAGCAAGGGGCGAGGATGAAGAGGCAATGGGAGGGAAAGGGGAAGGAGGAGAACGAAAGCAAATGGGACGACAGGCTATACAAAAATTCGCTTTTCTCGGTGGAAGACAACGACAACAGTGAGGGAGGGAAGAGAAAGCAAAAAGTAGTGACAACAAGAAGAGAGGGTGGGTATGAGATCTAACGGTACCAGATTTCTCATGATCTCAATATACATAAACCTCTATATTGATCAACAAATTATCATAATCATCTCCAATTCCTTGAAAATTTTGGCAGCACTTCCTCTAAAATACGGAGTCTACTTGATACATTGATACATACAATTCTAACTTTTCATCAATCATATATGTATATACAATATCCCACGCAGTTTATATCACAATTTCGGCTTGACATCGCCTACTTAAAATCTCTCACATTTATCATGTGGATACAACACAAGATAACAAATCAAGACTACTTGAGAATAATCTCCTTGGTATCACCATCTAACACAAGTCAACTCAAGATAATATCCATAAGAACTTATACACAAGTCTACATATATACATCATCGAACTAAATCACATATATGCAACTATTCAGTCTAACTATAACATCAACTTTATGTACATGCATATAATCAATTACTCAATTGCAAGTCAATATAGAAGCTTGGTAGGCCCACACAATGAATGCTATGCACCCTTTAAGTGCTCTATTCTTGCCTTTGGCTGCTATTTATCCCTGACTTGCCCTGAAAAACATGAAGCTATGGGGGGTGAGCTCGATAGCTCAGTGAGTGGAGTAAATCTCATTCATAATTGTAGCATGGCATTAACGATGTATAGTATTCATGATACATGAAAACAAGATGAATGTGGTACATGAAAATATGTGATACTGAATGCTTCTACTTCATTGTGTATTTACTTTCGGTTACTGTTCAATTGATACTGATAGGTGCACACATGACCAGTATCAGATATCTCCAATACCATATACAATAACACATCCAACATACCCTCAGTGTCACACACACACACATACATATACATCACACATAGCCATTTATTCTCAATCATTAGTAAGGATAGAATATATGTATATCATAGCACCGTCTTCGCACTCCGCCCGTGCAATGCGGGTCCCTTCCTCCAGATATATGTATATATAATGCAATAACACCGTCTTCCCCTTCCACCGGCTCCGCCCGGCCCCTTCCTCCAGATATATATTTATATAGCACCGTCTTCGCACTCCGCCCGTGCAATACGAGTCCCTTCCTCCAATATATATAGTATATATATATACACACGATATCAGCACATCCAATTCCATAAGATTCATATATTATGCACACCATTTCATATATAGGATGATACTCACAATTAGTATTTACCCGTTACCTTGTATCCTTATACAATATCCGCACAAATGTCTTAACCAAACATATCACCCACATATATATTATGTACATAATCAAGTAACATACACCCATCATATTCATGTCAATCATAATGACTTCTATTCCGTAACATGCATGTCAATGTCATTGTACACCATATTCCAAAATGCAAGCACATTTGCAATTAGATATAATGCTATATTAAACAAGTTATTATCCATATTTGCAGTTAGGTATAACGCAATCCAATTTATTAAAAACCCCACTCACCTTTGTCTGACTTCGGTTATCAATCCTGCGGATACGTAGCTCTCGATTTCACGATCACAATGGTTCAAAAATCGCTCGAATCTGACTCCGGATGATCAAGTTATCACCCAAAAACCAAACCAATAACTTAGGGTTAGATATCAAATATTCAGAATTATCCGGGGACCCATTATAAATTTTCTGGGGTCTAAAAAATAACAGAAACTTTCAAGGGGTTAAATGAAGTTTACCTTCCTTTAAGTGATTGGGTCGGGTTCGGGTCTTAATGGGTCGGATTCGGATCCAAACCCAAACCCTCACTTCTTCTCTTCTTTCCTTTTCTCTCTCTCTCTTTTTTTTTCTTTTCTCTTCAAAACAGCAGCCCTGCTGCCTGCGCGCTGGTTCCCTGGCGGCCGGCGCTCCGGCCGCCGAGCCTGGCCAGCGTTCGCGCCGGCGGGCCTCGCCGGACCCCTCCTCCGGTCGCCGCCGTGCATCCAAGCCAGGGGAGAGAGGGGGAGAACGAGAGAGATGGGTGGTGAAGATGCTGCGGCTGTTCCACCCGCGCCCGCGGCCATGGCCGCCGCGCCTCCGGCCACCCTGGCGCCGCCGGCGCCTCCGGTCGCCCTGGCGTCGCCTCCCCTTGCCGCCGGCCACAGAGGGAGAGGGAGAAGAGGGGGAGAAGGAGATTGGTAGAGAGAGAAAGTGAGGGTAAAAATAAGGGATTTTTGGCCATTTTTTCCCTTAAATATTTGCTTTGATTTCTCTCCCTCAAATGACACCTAGCACTCAAGTTCCAAAGATTAATCCCAACCATCCATTTCTCATCTCCATGCACCTACTCCCACTCACATTATTTATTTGGTATTTAGCTAGGTACTTATAGTGGTATAAATACCACAAGAGTATTTCATGTATGATCACTTAAAATATTACCCTACTATCTCTCTATATATATATGAATAATTTATATACATGTATTTGTGGATATACACCCTCTCCCACGTACGTACATCATTATTTTAAAAACATTCAATATATATAACTTGTAATCACCAATTTAGAATTCTACAATACTTATTTTCCATTTCATGTTCAAGTATTTTTCATGTTCCAAGTCTTGTGTACTTGAAGCTATATATTAAATCTCCAATCTATTTCAAAAATTTAGAGATTTGATCACGAAATTTTCTCGTTAATCATATAATTTAATATTTTACCGGTCTCAGATATAATAATCCAGATTAATTAAAACCAAGTATTATCTCATAATTATATGCTAAACCAGAAATTAAAAATAAAAAAAATCAGGTTGTTACATTCTACCCCCCTTATGAAAGTTTCGTCCTCGAAACTTATTGCAATTGGAATAGGATAGGGTTAAATATTTGTAATTCATCTTCCGGTTCCATGTAGCTTCTACAATTTTACACTTGACTTAAATCTGCATAGGTTTCTAACTGTAGAATATATCCCTTTCGAATTTCAGCTCAACTCTTGTTTTTATGAACATTGGCAGTTCAAAACTTTCAGGTTATGCAAAAAATCTATGGTGAATTAGAACAAGGATTCAATCGTTCTCACGCGGATATTGCTGACTGCCTCCATGCTTGATATAATAATTTACTTCATAACCAATGGTAGTTCCTTTAAAACAATTTCCCATTTTATTTAAGGTCAAATCCCTTCTTAACATCAATATTGACCTTAGAGCTTTGTAATTCTGAATGTTTTTCTGGCGGTGAAGTCAGTCGGTATTAACAGATCCAATCTAAACTCAGATATTCGACTGGTCTAAAGTATTATGGATTCAAACACTTTTCTTTCCGATTCGTGTCACAACTATATCGGATATGCCTTAATAGCAACTGAAATTTCTAGAGAACTCCCATATTAAATCATGTGTCATGAGAAGTGAGTGAGTTAGGGTCTCTATATTTCATCCCTCTGCTCTTTTATAACATCTTCGACTTGCAGACTCTTCGGCTTTACTATTATCAGAGAAATGCTTTTCGTTTTAATTACTTTACTTTGTAGACTAGAACTTGCATTAGTTCTTCTGTAACGCCCCGATCCCGGCGGGTACGGAGACGTTACTGCAACATATATACGCAGGTCCGAAATACCCTCACGTATATACGCTAAGCATCAGTACAGGCAAGAATCAGAGTACGGAAGCACGTGATGCATTATACATTCCAACATATGAGTACAATTACAAAGTTATCACCAGAGGTGATCTAGTAATACATGAATATTACATCACTGACATGCGCAATTGCGAGAATACAAAGAGGTGTACAAGTATGAACAGTACAAAAACAGGCTCAGAGTCATAACAGGAAAACTCTAAAGCCGCACCAGGGGGCCTGGAAGGATGGGGTTCTGAACGGTCTGCTGATGATCCACGCTACCGCTGCGCTTTTCAGGTCAGCAACTGGGATTCTACAAGCTCCAAGCTCCGAAATGCTCCAAGCTCCAGGACCTGGACATGAGAATCCAGGGGAGTCAGATAGAACTCCCCAGGCGAGTGGTGATACGAAAGCCAGATGGCGTGCAAGGATAAGTCCACGTGTATCGATAAAACCGAATCATAATCATGCATTGAAAACCGTGTCGTGAGCAGAAGCATGTAAGCAAGTAGATGTATGGTAGGTGATATCAAGTAGGAACTGCTCATGGAATAATAAGATAGGAGCAGTAGACTGATAGAATGGAACAGGGTTAAATAACAGGGTACGAGTAACTAATATGATAATACTCATAAAGCCGGAAATCCGAAGTGAAATCCAGTACAAGCAAATATGGTAAGGCATATCACAGATTCAAAGCTGTCATCTTTTATAATTAGAGCCGTCTAAGTTGCAGGCTTCAGTATGCGTCCCATTTCACATACTTCTACCTACAACTTAAAGAGCATGTTATCATCTTGGCACTTTATTATTATTATTACTCATCTTACCCTGATATCTAGATATATGAACTAGCGTCCCAGCACACATATATCCATATCTGAGTAAAGCAAGGTTGTTATTGGAAACCAGCGGGGGTATCAACGAACAATGTTTACAGTGTGTCCCGTACATACCCGGGACCACGGCCCAGGATTGTTCCGTTGCTTGGTGGACGGAACCTGCCGCAAGGCGATCAGGAGGGTCTTATAGAATGCCCTTATCAAGATGGTACCAAGAAGGAGGGAGCCAGCACTCCCCTCGGTCGCCTGGAGGCCCACAGGTCAGACCGGAAGTTTTAGTTGCACAACATGCCTAGTACCACTGTAAACACGAACATGTATTGATAGCCGCAAGTTTCCCCCGACCCGATGTAAGTTGTTCCTTTTAAGATTATTATGTAGTTATCAAATTTACGGGAATAGCAGGTACAAGACATGATCAGGAATTCAGGAGTATATGAGTACTATAGATTCAGGTCACTGTATATATAATACAGGATAACAAGTACAAGATTCAAGTCACTGCATGTAATGCAGGATAACAAGTATAGTATTCCCGTAAATGAGATAATCACAGGTCAAGTATATCATGCCGGGTGTCAAGTGATAGCATGACAGGAGGATGATATTTGGCAGGTAACAAGTCATGTCAAGAGATTGATATTAGTCCGGCGGCAAGTCATGTCATAATAATGGGTCTTGCCAAGTAGTAGCATGTCTGGCGTTAGGTGATAACACATCAATTGTCAGGTGGTACAAACAGGTGTTAAATAGTAGCATGTAAAAGACAGGCATAGCAAGTGTTAACATATCAGGTAAATACGTGGCATGATGATAGAGTAGTAGCTGAGCACAATCAAGCGGAGCTGAGCAAGCTGGAGTGTACAGACAACAAACAGTATTTAACACTGGAGCGTCTGGCAAGGTTACCGGGACAACTCGGCTTAAGGTGCGAGTAGGAATTCCGGCAGCATCTCGCCTAGACGAATCTAGTGGCAAAGCGCTGAACGCTGATCATGATAACCAGGCGGAGCTGAGAGACCTGACGGTCCCAATCACTTCCCTTTCGAGATAGTGAGAGACCGGAGGCTGAAGGGCTAAGAGACCTGACGGTCCCAATCACTTCCTTTTCGAGATAGTGAGAGACCGGAGGCTGAAGGGTCCGAGAAACCTGACGGTCCCAATCACGTCTCTTTCGAGATAGTGAGAGACCGAAGGCTGAAGGGTCCAGAGAACGCTCGGGGTTTAAGCACACTCTCGGTGGCTACCGGCCATCCCAGGAGTGGGCAGAAACCCAGAGTTCAACGACCACGAAGGGTCGGCCACGCATGGTATAAAGCAGTACAATACATCACAGGCATGGTATATGTACAAGAATGAAACTACCCTATACAAGCATTCGTCACAGAGCAATACATGTCAGTCATTGGCACTCAGACATACACAGATACAGGGACTCAGCCCAATACATAATACATGAAAACATGGAGTAAAATACATGTCGACCCGACAAAGCGGGGAAACCCAAATGGAGGCGAGAGCGAGGACACTCGCCTAAATCACCGGAAATGCCGAAAAGTCCGAAATCCATGAAACTCGCGCACGCGCCATAAAATATAATAATATGAAAATATTGGAGAGAGAAGGTGAAGAGGAGAGAGAAAGAGTTAGAGAGAGAAAGAGGGAGAAACCTAGAGAGAGAAAGAGACACAGGGAGACGCCGGCTTTGAGGGAGAGACGCGGGGGTCGCGGCGCAGGAATAGCAGACGCGGGAATCACAGACGCGGGAGTCGCGGCGCAGGAATAGCAGACGCGGAAATCACAGACGTGGGAGTCGCGTTGCGAAGATGCCAAAAATGTGGGGTTCGACACTCGCGTTCAAATCAGGACACGAGGAGAACGCGGACGCGGTCGTGGGTTCCGCGTCGCGTTAGCACGAGGGGATCACAGACGCGGGTATTAGCTCCGCGTCGCGTCGATACAAGAGCGCGATGATCCGCGTCAAGGGATTGTCTGGACGCGGGGATGGGATCCGCGTCAGCAATTTACAGAGGAGAAGGGAGATTTAGAGAGAGAAAGGGGGGAGAGAGATTATTCAGGAGAGAGAGAAGGCTAGAGTGAGAACAGGAGAGAGAAAGAGAGTGAGTGAGAACAGGACAGAGGAACAGAGAGAAGGGGGGCTGTTGCCCCCCTCTGCTCACACACAGCGCCCCCCTCTGGGGCGCTCGGCGTGGCTGCCGGCCAGGTGGCGGCGCCGGCCACCGGTAGGAGGAGTGGCGCTGGCCACTCCCCAGGAGAGAGGGAGAGAAAGAGGGGGCTGTTGCCCCCTTAGCAGAGAAAGAGGGGGGCTGCTGCCCCCTCAGCCACGCACAGGGGGCCCAGGGCCCCCTGGTCGCCCGCGGCCGCCGGCACGCCGCCAACGGCGTCCGGATCCGGGGGTGGCACCGGCCACCCCAAAAAGAGAGGGAAAGAGGGGGGTGAAGAGGGGGGAGAAAGAAAAATCAGAGAGAGAGAAAGAGAGGAGGGAGAGGGGGAGATGGTTGCCCCTCTCCGGCCAGTGGCCGCCGCCGGCGGTCCTGGCCGCCGGAGAGAGAGGGAGGAGGGAAAGGAGAGGGAAAGGAAGAAAAAGAAAGAAAGAAAAGTAAAGGAAAAGAAAAGAGGAGGGAGGAGGAGGAGGCTCGCCGGAGTTGGGGGCCTTCCTCGCCGGAGTTGGTGGCCGGAGGCGCCGGAGGGAGGGTCGGCTGGGCGCGCTCAGATTGAGGAGGAGGAGAAGTGAAGGGAAAAGAAAAGAAGGAAGAAAGAAAATAATGAAAAAGAAAAAGAGAAGAAAAAAGAATAAAAACAGGAAGAGATTGATGGGATAGGGGAGTAGGTGAGGGGGGAGTGTCGCCCACGTGGAGGAGTAGGGGTGGCAGACGGGTCGCGACCCGCCAGACCCGACCCGACCCGACCCAGAGTTAGCGGGTATGGGTTTGGGCTAATTGGGTTTGGGTCGTAATCGGGTCGACCCATCTGACCCGATTATTAAATGGGTCGGGTCGACCCGAACCCGCCAGACCCGCTTGACCCGCCAGACCCAATTATTCTCTCTCCTCCTCGGCCTCCTCCCCTTCGATCTCCTCCATCACCGCCTCCCCTTGACCTAAATTAAATTATCAAAAAATATGCGTGAGCCCAATATCGAACATGTGACCTCTAGTGTATGAGTTTAGTGTGATGACCAACCATATCACCAAACAATTTAGTAAAATAGCGTAAAGAAATTGTATTTAAAGCTTAATAATCGGGTCAAATGGGTCGGGTCGGGTCGACCCGATTAAGTCTGGGTCGGGTCTGGGTCTGAATTTTTGACCCATATAATAAACGGGTCGGGTCGACCCGACCCGATTATTATATGGGTCGAGCAGTAATTGGGTCGGGTCGACCCGACCCGACCCAATTGCCACCCCTATGGAGGAGTGGGCTGCTGGGGTCGGTGGAGAAAAGAAGAGAAAGAAAGAAAGAAAAGAAAAGATTAAAAGAATAATAATATTATAATATGGTCGCGAAATATCGACTGTTCTAGAAAAATTCTCAAAAATACCCAGAGGTAGAAAACGTCATTCTGAGGAATAATATAAATCAGTTTTCAGAAATAAAATTCCGTTTTCAAATTAAAAATCCGGAAGTCAACCGCCGATAGCGGTCTACACCGGGTCGGCCGGATTTTGATAAATTCTGAAAAATTCTAGAAAATGTATTAAAGAATAAAATATGATTTTAAGAATTAAAGTGAAAGCGGAATTCGGAAATTTAGTTCCGATTGTAAACTAAAAATCCTAGAATCAACCAGCGATACTCGCCGACACCGAATCCGGTGGAATTTTCATAATTCATAAAATCCTTAGAAAAAGTATTTACATAGAAAATGTGATTTTAAGAAATAATGTAAAAAGGCACTTCTAGTAATTTCAATCCGTTTGTAAATTAAAAATCCGGGAATCGGTCAGCGGCACTGGTCGACACCGGTTTTGAAGATTTTCATTTAATTCAGGAAAATTTCAGAAAATCATAGAAAATCTAAAATATTGAAAAATAATGTTTAAAACTAAAATCGGTCAAATCTAAATACCAGAAAGACCAAATCGAGTAATACCCTAGGATTGGGTCCTCGGTTCAGATTAGGGCTGACTCCGAGTCCGTGAATCCGGGTCCAAGACAAAACGATCATATAAATAATCATATTACAAAACAAATACAGGAAGTAAATCGAAAAATACGATCGAAAAATCTGAATACGCAACTAAGTACGTATTCCGGGAGCGGGGTGTTACATCTTCCACATAAAATATATCTGTATTGATCCATCAAAAGAGAGAACAAAAACTCAGAATCTTAGCGGCTTTAAATTAATAGACTGATTATCATTTAATACTTTATCGACTAGACGAAGTTAATTCAATCAAAGAATGCTAAAATCATGCCCTTCCACCCACTTATTCATGTATGTGATGATTACACTATTATCTGATCATCCTCTTTTTCTGGATTAGTTCCCACCACAACTTTACTAATTATAGGCAATTTAACAACCCTTGTATAAAGTTCACACTTATTCATTAAACTGGACATGTGGCAAACAATTTTAACTCGAAGGATGTGCTCCTTCGGATTTGTAATGATTCACAAAAGATATATCATTGCTTTACAGTCTTATACCAGGATTATCACATAATTTATGAGGAACGAAACGAACTACAATCCTTCTTTTACAGATGACACTGAGTGTTTTAATATTTCAACAACTGTAACACTTTACTATATGCTCGATGTTTTCTAAAATAACAAGAATCTCCTCTTAATCATGATAAATTCCAATTCTAACATAAATATACATTACCAAAGTTTCATTATTCTGTGCATACTTCTGGTGCTAAAGTTAATCGATATTCAACAGGTCCAATTTGATTTGTTGTATCGAATAGTTAAATGCATCAGAGATCCAATTTGCTTTTCACTGTAACTTGAGTTGCCCCAAGAATATTATGAAAATTGCCAGAGTCATTGGTTCACACAATTCTTATCTGTCCTGATATTCCATTTTTCATTCTTCTCAATTATTCGAATTTCTTCAAAAATTTCCTGAACTATTATGATTATGATTTTTGAGACCTTAACTATATAAGGATTACCTCATGCTTCCCATTATAATCTATTGCATTTAACATCTTCTCTACTTTACGAAGCCATCCCTCTTTGCTTGCAAGAGGTGAGCAGTTTGACCATGAATTACCTCCTAACTTATATTTAACTTCATTACTAAATCAACAGAATAGGTTCCCCACCCTATTCATATGTTCGATGAATAAGTTATAACCACTGATATCATATCCACTATATATATATATATATATATATATATATATATATATATATATATATATATATATATATATATATATATATATATATATATATATATATATATATATATATATATATTATGTGTGTGTGTATATATATATGTGTGTGTATATGTGTGTGTGTGTGTGTGTGTGTGTATACACACATATATATATATATATACATACATATACATACATACATACATATACATACATACATACATATATATATATATATATATATATATATATATATATATATATATATATATATATATATATATGAGAGAAATGTAAATCAGCTGACACAGGAGGTAAATTCGTCCTATGTCGCACTCAAAAATCATATTTCCCGAATGAATTTTCAAGATCCGACCGTACATTATCATCTTCATATTCTAAGATATATACATATAAAAAATCAAGTGATTTGAAGTTCGTTTACTCATTGATCTAAATGTTCTATTTTGTTCTATTGTTAAAAAACCGTTAATGTTTGAACCCAAAAAAAATGTAGTAAACAAATTTCAAATCACTTGATTTTTTATATGCATATATCATAGAATATGAAGATGATAATGTGTGGTCGGATCTTGAAAATTCATTCGGGAAATATGATTTTTGAGTGCGACATATGAGGAGTTGCCTCCTGTGTCAGCTGATTTACATTTCTCTCTCTCTCTCTCTCTCTCTCTCTCTCTCTCTCTCTCTCTCTCTATATATATATATATATATATATATATATATATATATATATATATACTGTAAACATTATGGTTTCCACATTAGAGATCATACTGTATCAAATTTCAATTGCACAGTTTCGAAGGAATTGCAGTGTGTAAATAATAACTACCCATGTCACAGGTACATCCATACATAAAATTCACAATAAGTTACAATTATTGTTCTCATGAATGTTGTTACTTGATCAGTTTTCGTCTAGTAAATCCAAACACTACTTCATATTATCTGTCTTGATGTAACTTAGTGTAATATCAACGTAGTTACAACTTGCGGTGAGCACCCGACTTGAATCTGTATACAATAATTGGTTGAGATAGAAGATAAGGATTTCTTATTTATCAATATGATTCACCCAACTGAAAAGCCTCTTACTTAAGTGCAAACTTTTAAATCTTTGATAAGGATCTGTATAATACCACCCACGTAGGATTGTCTCATAACATAACTTACTTCACAAATTTCACATACCAATGATCATGCCACTATACATATAAAACAGATGACATTCATACCATCAGTCTCTCAGCATACTGGTGGACTCACAATTATATACATAAGTATGCATCAACCGTCTTATTAAACACTATGGGTACCTATGATTCTGTCTCTAGATTCTCCAAAAATATCATCCTCTCTTCATTTCATATTTGCACAATGTAATTTATCCCTATATAAGGATGCTCTTCAAAGAGTATCGAATTTCATAATCCTTTCAGTATGACATATCCCTTATATTCTGGTATTTGAGACTTTGATTACCCCACAACCAAATTCTTAATAAGGTTCTTCCGCTCCGATTAATCTTGATTTGCCTGATATTTCAATTACTTCCTTATTCCAGTGTCCCATACCACTGGCAGCTCATACTGAGGGCCCGCACCCCCAATAGAACACATCCGAATCAAGGCATGCGGGTATGCCCTCATTCGAACGTAAGAAAATAATCAATACCACGCACTTCGAGATCGATCATACACGTCAGAGCCAACTTCCCCCCTTAGCATTACCCACATGCAATCACACAATCATTCAAACAATGCACATGTACTTGAACATCAATTCTACTAACCAATTCAGATCTAAAAATAACTTTTCTATATCACATTCCTACGCTTATACTTTTCTAGGCTCTATATCTTAGCCATACACCTCATTCCAAAACCTTTGCTCTGATACCAACTGTAACGGTCCCAGATTTCTCATGATCTCAATATACATAAACCTCTATATTGATCAACAGATTATCATAATCATCTCCAATTCCTTGAAAATTTTGGCAGCACTTCCTCTAAAATACGGAGTCTACTTGATACATTGATACATACAATTCTAAATTTTCATCAATCATATATGTATATACAATATCCCACGCAGTTTATATCACAATTTCGGCTTGACATCGCCTACTTAAAATCTCTCACATTTATCATGTGCATACAACACAAGATAACAAATCAAGACTTACTTGAGAATAATCTCCTTGGTATCACCATCTAACACAAGTCAACTCAAGATAATATCCATAAGAACTTATGTAACGCCCCGATCCTGCGGGTACGGGGACGTCACTGCAACGTATATACGCAAGTCAGAAGTACCTTCACGTATATACGCTAAGCATCAGTACAGGCAAGAATCAGAGAACGGAAGCAAGTGGTGCATTATACATTCCAACACATGAGTACAATTACAAAGTTATCACTAGAGGTGATCCAATATTACATGAATATTACACCACTAATATGCGCAATTGCGAGATTACAAAGAGATGTACAAGTATGAATAGTACAAATGGAGGCTCAGAGTCATAACTGGGAAACTCTAGAGCCGAACAAGGGGGTCTGGAAGGATGGAGTTCTGAACGGTCTGCTGAAGATCCACGCTACCGCTGCGCCACTCTGATCAGCAACTGGGAGAATCCACACGCTTCAAGCTCCAAAACCTGGACATGAGGATCCAGGGGAGTCAGATGATACTCCCCAGGCGAGTGGTGATACAAAGCCAAGTGGCGAGCAAGGGTAAGTATATGTATAGCGATGAAACCGAATAAAGCCGAGGACGAGCAAATCTGATTGTATGGTTTCAGATCACGGCTCCATGAGACTAGTACATCGAAGGAATAATCCAAACAGGAAACCTCATCTATATACCTTTATCTCATGTCACCATAATCTAAGCACATACAACCCGACTGCACTCAGGGCATGATAAGAAAATGAACAGGAGGCAGGTGGATACAAGGGATAAAGCAGAGCATGAGCAGTTAATATAATAATAACCGTAAAATCGGAAATCCGATGTAAAATCCAGGACAAGCAAATATGGTAAGGCATAACACAGATTCATAGCCGTTTAAGTTGCAGGCTTTAGTATGCGTCCCATTCCACATACCTCTACTTACAACTTAAAGAGCCGGTTATTATCTTGACACTTTATTATTACTCGTCTTACCCTGATATCTAGCTATGTGAACTAGCGTCCCAGCACACATAGATCCATATCCGAGTAAAGCAAGGTTGTTATTGGAAACCAGCGGGGGTATCAACGAACTATGTTTACAGTGTGTCCCGTACATGCCCGGGACCACGGTCCAGGATTGTTCCGTTGCTTGGTGACGGAACCAGCCGCAAGGCTACAGGAGGGACTTATGTATGCCCTTATCATGATGGTACCATGAAGTAGGGAGCCAGCACTCCCCTCGGTCGCCTGGAGGCCCACAGGTCAGACCGGAAGTTTTAGTTGCACAACATGCCTAATACCACTGTAAACACGAACACATATTGATAGCCGCGAGTTTCCCCCGACCCGATGCAAGTTGTCCAGTTTTATGATTTATTAGATAATTATCAATTTACGGGAATAACAGGAGATGGCCCTACAGATTCAAGAGGTGGCCCCCACAGATTCAAGAGGTGGCCCCCACCGTGTATGGTGTGGCACTTTGGTCCATGTGGCACTTTGTTCTGAGGGAAATGGATTCTAGAGGTGGCCCCCACAGATTCAAGAGGTGGCCCCCACCGTGTATGGTGTGGCACTTTGTTCTGTGTGGCACTTAGTTCCATTCAGGATAACAGGTCACTGTACATAGTACAGGATAACAGGTCACTGTACATAATACAGGATAACAAGGCAAGGTTCCCGTAAAGGTGATAATCACAAGTCAAGTATATCATGCTGGGTGTCAAGTGATAGCATGACAGGATGATGATATTTAGCAGGCAACCAATCATGTCAAGAGATTGATATAAGGTCAGTGGCAAGTCATGTCATAACAAGGGGTCTTGCCAAATAGTAGCATGTCTGAGGTCAGGTGATAACACATCAGTTGTCAGGTGACACAAGCAGGTGTTAAATAGTAGCATGCAAATGACAGGTCTGAAGTAATGGCATGGCAAGTGTTATCATATCAGGTAGACACATGGTATGCGATAAAGTAGTAAGCATATCACAGGCATGGTATAAGTGCACGAATGAAACTACCCTAGTACAAGCATTCGTCGCAGGGCAATACATGTCCAGATATAGGCACTCGGCCATACACAGATACAGGGACTCAGCCCAATACAAAATACATGGAAACATGAAGTGAAATACATATCGACCCGACAAAGCGGGGAATCCCAAATGGAGGCGAGAGCGAGGACACTCGCCTAAATCACCAGAAATGCCGAAAGGTCCGAAATCCACGGAACTCGGGACGCGCCATAATTATGGAAGGAGAGAGTGCACAGGGAGACGCGGGTTTTTGAGGGTGAAACGCGAGGGTTCGCAGACGCGGGAGTTAGCGTCGCGAAAATAGCAGACACGGGAATCACAGACGCGGGAATAGCAGACGCGGGTTCGCGTTGCAAGAATGGCAGACGCGGGAATAGCAGACGCGGGATAGCAGACGCGGGGTTCACGTCGCGAGAATGGCAGACGCGGAATTGCAGACGCGGGATAGCAGACGCGGGATTCGCGTCGCATAGATACCACAAAACGCGAGGTCTGCGTTCAAGTGCGGATGCGAGGAAAACGCGGACGTGGACATGGGTTCTGAGTCGCGTTAACACAAGAAGAACACAAACGCGGGAATAGACTCTGCGTCGTGTCAATACAGAAACGCGCGGATTGCGTTAAGGGATTGCCCAGACGCGGGGTTGAGATCCGCGTTAGGAAACAAACAGAGAGGAGGAAAGGTGATTCCTTTGCTGCGCCCGACGAAGGGAAGTTCGGCCCCAATCCAAAAGGAGGGTACCGGCCCTAAGTCTTGCCAACGGAGGAGAACGCGGCCCCAATCCAAAAGGAGGGGCCGGCCCTTGAGGAGATGATGGAGCGGTGGTTTTTATGAAGAGGTTTTGATGGTGGTGGTAGTTTTGGAAAAGGTAAAGGAAAAGGTGGAAGCTTTGGTGGAGTTTTGGAGTTGTGGTGGTTTCCATGGAGATGGAGGAGGAAGAAGATGAAGGTAAGGAGTTTGGAGAAGTTGTAGTGGTGGTTGTTATGGTGGAGATGAAGAAGGAGTTGGTGGAGGTTAAGGTGTTGGTGAAGAGAAGGAAGAGAAAATGAAGTGAAATGAAGAAGGAAAGATTTATATAGGATTTGGATTTGTGAAGGTGATGTAAAAATGGAAAAGAGAGGGGTTTAACTGTAAAGTGGAGGGGTGAGGTGTTTATCTTGGCCAATCATGGCCAGCCATGGAGATGGGTGAGGTGGAGATATTTTGGAGGAGATATTTTGGTGGAAGGTTGGAGAAGAAAATGGAAGAATGGAGAAGTTTGGAGAATTTGGTGGAAAGAAAGAAAGGAAAGAAAAAGGAAAAAGGAAAAGAAATGAAAAAGGGAAGATATTCTCTTGGAAGAAAAAGTGAAAATAATTAGAGTGGCGGATTCCCGGGATTCGGTTGCGGATGCGGAAAACTTTCGGGAAAATACCGAAATCGTCCCGAAATCAAGTATCTCGGAACGACCCGCAAAAATTCTCAAAAATCAAGAATATTATTTTAAGAATCATGATGAAATCCGTTTTAAGAAATTCTTTATTGTTTTTAAATTAAAAATCCTGAAATCGGCCGCCAATATCGGTCGACACCAAATCTGGCAAAAATCTGATAAATTCTGAAAATGCCCAAAAAATGAATTAAGATAGTAAATATTATTCTAAGAAAATATATGAAAGCGGTTTCTCAAAATTTGACTCCATTTATAAATTAAAAATCCAGAAGTCGGTCAGCGGTGCTGGTCGACACCGGTTTTGAAGATTTTCATTTAATTCAGGAAAAATCCAGAAAATCATAGAAAGTCTAAAATATTGGAAAATGATATTTGAAACTAAAATCGGTCAAATATGATTACCAGAAAGACCAAATTGAGTAATATACTAGGATCGGGTCCCCGGTTCAGAGAAGGGCAGACTCTGAGTCCACGAATCCGGATCCAAGACAAAACGATCATATAAACAATTCATAATACAAAACAAATACAGGAAGTAAATTGAAAAATACGATCAAAAAATCTGAATACGCAACTAAGTACGTATTCTGGGAGCGGGGTGTTACAACTTATACACAAGTCTACATATATACATCATCGAACTAAATCACATATATGCAACTATTCAATCTAACTATAACATCAACTTTATGTACATGCATATAATCAACTACTCAATTGCAAGTCAATATAGAAGCTTGGTAGGCCCACACAATGAATGCTATGCACCCTTTCAGTGCTCTATTCTTGCCTTTAGCTGCTATTTATCCCTGACTTGCCCTGAAAAACATGAAGCTATGGGGGGGTGAGCTCGACAGCTCAGTGAGTGGAGTAAATCTCATTCATAATTATAGAATGGCATTAACGATGTATAGTATTCATGATACATGAAAATAAGATGAATGTGGTACATGAAAATATGTGATACTGAATGCTTCTACTTGATTGTGTATTTACTTTCGGTTACTGTTCAATTGATACTGATAGATGCACACATGACCAGTATCAGATGTCTCCAATACCATATACAATAACACATCCAACATACCCTCAGTGTCACACACACACACACATACATATACATCACACATAGCCATTTATTCTCAATCATTAGTAAGGATACAATATATGTATATCATAGCACCGTCTTCGCACTCCGCCCGTGCAATGCGGGTCCCTTCCTCCAGATATATGTATATATAATGCAATAACACCGTCTTCCCCCTTCCATCGGCTCCGCCCAGCCCCTTCCTCCAGATATATATTTATATAGCACCGTCTTCGCACTCCGCCCGTGCAATACGAGTCCCTTCCTCCAATATATATAGTATACATATATACACACGATATCAGCACATCCAATCCATAAGATTCATATATTATGCACACCATTTCATATATGGGATGATACTCTCAATTAGTATTTACCCGTTACCTTGTATTCTTATACAATATCCGCACAAATGTCTTAACCAAACATATCACCCATATATATATTATGTACATAATCAAGTAACATACACCCATCATATTCATGTCAATCATAATGACTTCTATTCCATAACATGCATGTCAATGTCATTGTACACCATATTCCAAAATGCAAGAACATTTGCAATTAGATATAATGCTATATTAAACAAGTTATTATCCATATTTGCAATTAGGTATAATGCAATCCAATTTATTAAAAACCCCACTCACCTTTGTCTGACTTCTGTTATCAATCCTGCGGATATGTAGCTCTCGATTTCACGATCGCAATGGTTCAAAAATCGCTCGAATCCGACTCCGGATGATCAAGTTATCACCCAAAAATCAAACCAATAACTTAGGGTTAGATATCAAATATTCAAAATTATCCGGGGACCCATTATAAATTTTCTGGGGTCTAAAATTAAATAACAGAAACTTTCAAGGGGTTAAATGAAGTTTACCTTCCTTTAAGTGATTGGGTCGGGTTCGGGTCTTAATGGGTCGGATTCGGATCCAAACCCAAACCCTCACTTCTTCTCTTCTTTCCTTTCTCTCTCTCTCTCTCTTTTTTTTTCTTTTCTCTACAAAACAGCAGCGCAGGCAGCAGCCCTGCTGCCTGCGCGCTAGTTCCCTGGCGGCCGGCGCTCCGGCCGCCGAGCCTGGCCAGCGTCCGCGCCGGCGGGCCTCGCCGGACCCCTCCTCCGGTCGCCGCCGTGCATCCAAGCCAGAGGGAGAGGGGGAGAACGAGAGAGATGGGTGGTGAAGATGCTGCGGCTGTTCCACCCTCGCCCGCGGCCATGGCCGCCGCGCCTTCGGCCACCCTGGCGCCACCGGCGCCTCCCGTCGCCCTGGCGTCGCCTCCCCTTGCCGCCGGCCACAGAGAGAGAGGGAGAAGAGGGGAGAAGGAGATTGGTAGAGAGAGAAAGTGAGGGTAAAAATAAGGGATTTTTGGCCATTTTCCCCCTTAAATATTTGCTTTGATTTTCTCTCCCTCAAATGACACCTAGCACTCAAGTTCCAAGGATTAATCCCAACCATCCATTTCTCATCTCCATGCACCTACTCCCACTCACATTATTTATTTGGTATTTAGCTAGGTACTTATAGTGATATAAATACCACAAGAGTATTTCATGTATGATCACTTAAAATATTACCCTACTATCTCTCTATATATATATGAATAATTTATATACATGTATTTGTGGATATACACCCTCTCCCACGTACGTACATCATTATTTTAAAAACATTCAATATATATAACTTGTAATCACCAATTTAGAATTCTACAATACTTATTTTCCATTTCATGTTCAAGTATTTTTCATGTTCCAAGTCTTGTGTACTTGAAGCTATATATTAAATCTCCAAGCTATTTCAAAAATTTAGAGATTTGATCACGAAATTTTCTCGTTAATCATATAATTTAATATTTTACCGGTCTCAGATATAATAATCCAGATTAATTAAAACCAAGTATTATCTCATAATTATATGCTAAACCAGAAATTAAAAATAAAAAAAATCAGGGTTGTTACATGAGAACATCACGACAGCGGGGGAAGGGAGCAGCAGTGCAGCAAGGAGAAGGAAGGGTGGCGCAACAAGAGGAGGGAGCGACAACTGTAGGGAGACAGAACAGTGACAACAACGGTATGGCAGGGCAGTGGCAAGGGAGAGGAGGGGAGGCAGCAGCGAGGAGAAGAGAGAGAGGAGGAGGCAGTGGCAATCCAGAGAGGGGGAGAAGGCAGCCGGGGGGGAGAGTGGAAGAAGACGGGCGGCAAGGAAGCGAGAGAGTGGGAGGAATTAGGGTTTAGATTAGGGTTAAAGTTTTGAAGAGAGGTAAGACTAGTTAGATATTCACCCTTTTAAACTACGATTTTTTAAGATTTTACATTCCTAAAGAGAAATTTTGAGAGAGAATAACAAACACTCACAAAGTTGTTTGTTTTTTTTTTAAAAATAATTTTGCACTCATCCATCAGCAATGGAGCCTTTACAAATAAGAGAGAGAGAGTCCACATCTGATGTGAGACTAAACTACTAACAAAAAAGTCAATCTCAAATACAATAAAGAGACTAAATACGCTACTCGAACCATATGGATGCAACTCGCCTTTTACTTCGTTAATATACGTGCCAAGTGCTTGATTGGATGTCCGCATCACGACATGCTACATGCCGTAAAAAGATAGTGGATGAGAATCTCTGTGGTATAAAATGATGGCGTATAAAGTTATCCAATAGACACGAACGTACTTAAATTATAAATATACATCTTATCATGAAAATATAAGTTTGAAAAAACTCAACCATGATTGCAAACGAGCAAGATCTAAAAATATATTCAATGAAGAATCAGAATTGTGTTTATTCACAGTTTTTTTTCATACTGGCATCGCTTGTGAAGTAGACATTGGAAGCATTAGGAACACACAAAGATCCAACCAAATCCGAGGGCCAAATGCATCCGAATGCCCAAAGTGCAGAACATATCAGTTGCATCACCAAAAAACTGCACCTTGAATAAAGATGTAGCTCAACAATCACCAAACTTCCAACCAAACAGAAATTTTTAGAAGATAGAAACAGCAGCTCCCATTGCAATCTATCGTTCAAATGTTTTAGTACAAAACTGTTTATTATAAGCAAAAAACTTGAAAGTGTCTCTTGGGCTCACAAATCCCAACAAAAGAAGACTCAACTAGTCCTTTTACTACATTTCACGGTGAACCTGTAAACAATTCTGACACAAGGGCATCCAGGCCCAGTAGTTTCTTTTGTTAAATTAAGTTTACACCCGAGTTTATGGGGAACAAAATGGAGATATCCTGATCATCATGAAAGAGCCTTCTGAACCTCAACAGTAACTTCTTTAGGGGGTTTCTCAGCGTGAAGCTCTGCCACGATGCCCTTCTTGGAATAGTAATCAATGACCTGCAATGGAAAAGCAGCAATGAAAAAAATATATGTTGAGAAAATCTGAAAATCAAATTAAATATCATACTATTACATGAATATAAGCAAACACAAGAAAACTAATACAACTATTAATTAGAATATATCTGAAAATTAAAAACAAAACATAAAGTTGGCTGTTGATCAATTCCGGCACTGTCGAGTTTCAGGCTTGTAGCCTGGAGGTTAACTTTACTCACATACTGTAAGGTGAAAGGGAGAAGCAAGCAACAGCACAAAAGAAGAAAATACTCGAGGGTTTAAACTTTAAGCATATGCTCACTTTTATATGGAAAGAAATTATCTAAATCTAAGTCATCAAATGTTTTGTAGGAGAAAATCTGGACGGAATCCTAACAAAAGCAACAAAGGCTAGGCCATGGAAAGATTACTTGTTCATTTAAAGATCACATTGGGGATTTAAGCAACATAGGCCTGATAGTTAATGGAGGTCGTTTTGCAATTCACAAAAGGCATTTATCAACATGATATAGGGGCGTGAAATGGCGCAGGTAAGCTTGGACACAAACCCAACACAATTATATATGACTGAACCCAATCCATTTACATAAGGAGGCAATTCAGCTATGACCAGTACCCTATATATATATATATATATATATATATATATATATATATATATATATATATATATATATATATATGAGAAAAATGGATATCAGCCGGCAGGCTGAGAGAACTCTCTCAGCCTGCGCTGACGTGGCTCAAATTGTCACGTCACTGACTTGCGGCACGCTTTTAGGCGACTGTTAAATTACCAAATACCCCTTATGAAAAGCAACTCTTAGAGCGTTCCCTTGATTATTGTTTATTATTATTTTTCCCCCCTTTTATTTTGCCGCTCTTTATAGGATATAAATTATTTTTCGCCTTATTTCTTTACCTCTTTTTTTGAAAGATGTAGTTTCTCCTTTTCAGCCTGAGATAAATTTTTTTTTGAAAATATAAAATCTTTTCAGATCAATGTTTTCAGCCTGCGATAAAATTCTACTTTATAGTTTAATTTTTTTTGTATATAATGTAGTCAGAGTCTTGGTCGCATTGTACATTTAAACTGCGACCTTAGTGAAAGTTTTTGGTCGCAATGTACATGGTGAAATGCGACCAAGGTCGCAGTGTTGTTATTGATAAAGATAGCCAGCAACTGCAATCTAGGGTTGCATTACATGGACTGCGACTTTGGTCGCAGTACGTTAAGTAATTATTTTTTTTGAATATAATGTATTCAGAGTCTTTGGTCGCAATGTACATTTAAACTGCGACCTTAGCCAAAGTCTTTTGTCGCAGTGTACATGGTTAAATGCGAGCAAGGTCGCAGCGTTGTTATTGATAAAGATAGCCAGCAACTGCAATCTAGGGTTGCATTACATGGACTGCGACTTTGGTCGTAGTACGTTAAGTAAGTGTTGTTTTATTAAGTGTTGTTTTTTGGATTAAGTCATTTTTTGAATCTAAATGAAAAATGAAAAGTTGTGTGTTGTCTGATGCGACTTGGAGTCAGTCCGTGAGACGCGACCTGTCATAAAGATTTTATGAGATCTTTTAACGTCAAGTCTATGTTGACGAACCCCGCACCATTCGTTGTTTCCCGAAGCGGTTGTCTACGCGTCGGTTCTTCATTGGGTTTAGGCGTTAATGTCTTTTAATGCCAAACCGGCGCTGGCGGTTGGAGACCATGGGCTGCCTATAAATAGGGCTCACCCTCTCCCTTTAATAGCCCATAATTAGACTGTTTTCTTTCGAGAGCAATTGCTCTGAGAATTTCCGCCTTCTTCAGAGTCTCTAACAGGGGCCTGCCTCCATGGATGAAGATGACCTTATTGACGAACTTGATGGATGTTCGTCCACAAGGGAAGAAGTCATAGACCTCATCGTCCACAAGGGAAGAAGTCATGATCCTCGTCGTTCACAAGGGAAGAAGTCATGATCCCTGACGAGGACTTAATCCTCACCGAGATCTGCTCTGACTTGATGCACCAGTCAAGCTTGCTGGTAACGGATGGTCAGAGTGGGTATGGCGGCGTGGGATGTGGTGGATATAGTGGTGGGTAGCATTCCCTGTGAGGTCTCAAAACCTCCTCTCTTACCCCAGAAGTGACATCGAGGAAACTCCATGCTCACTGGATAACCTTCTGGTGAAGAGATGTTCATAAACGAAAGATTCTGCTGCCACCAGACCTGCAGGAGAAGATTGCTCTTAGTAGTCAACAAGGCTCTTCTTGGCTCTTCTGATGTTTTGTCTTCTTGGATACTTTGATGTTTAGTGTTCTTTGTAACACTCAATCTTATTGATTCTGCTGCCACCAGACTTCAAGAAGAAGATTTCTCTTAGTCAACAAGGGATTTTTTGATGTTTAGTCTTCTTGGCTACTTTGATGTTTAGTCTTCTTTGTAACACTGAATCTTATTGATTCTGCTGCCACCAGACCTCAGGAAGAAGATTGCTCTTAGTCAACAAGGGATTTTTTTGATGTTTTAGTCTTCCTTTGTACTGCTGTATTTGTAACACTCAATCTTATTGTATAAGAGATCGTTTTGTATCATTTGCACATGCCTGGAGATAAATGCCTCGACATAAATAAAAAGCATATTTGTTTTTTTTAATAAACTACGAACTTTTTTCGCAGCCATGCATTGCAAACAAAACAACTATGATCATAGATGACACTGCGACCAAGGTCGCATAAGATACATTGCAAACAGTAACTACTGTGACCAGGGTCGACACTGCGACCAAAGACTGCGACTAAGTAACTGTTGCGGTGACGTGTCACATCGTCGCAGTGTTGTTGTTGATTAAGACTAAAAACCAGCAATAGCGACCAAGATTGGAGATTATTTTTTTAAGACTGCGGCCATCAACTGCGACCAAAGTCGCAGTGTTGTTGTTGATTATTTATAAAGACCACCAACTGCGACCAAGGTCGCAGTGATGTTGTTGATTCATAAAGACCAGCAACTGCGACCAAAGTCGCTGTGTATTTTATTAAGACTAAACAGCAACAACTGCGATCTAGGTCGCAGTTTATTTTATTAATACTACAGTCAGAAACTGCGACCAAGGTAGCAGTGTTGTTTTGAGTAAGACTAAAGTCCAGCAACTGCGACCAGGGTCGCAGTGTATTTATTAAGTCTGCGTCCAGCAACTGCGACCAATGTCGCAACCTTTTCATTTTAAAAATTTTAAGGGTGAAGTAATATAATTATTAACTGCGACCAAGGTCGCAGTGTTGTTAAGGATAAAGATGGTCGCAGTGTACATGGTTAAATGTGACCAAGGTCGCATTGTTGTTGTTGATAAAGATGGCCAACAACTGCAGTCTTAGGTCGCTTTACATGGACTGCGACATTGGTCGCAGTACGTTAAGTAAGTGTTTTCCTTTAGATTAACATGCATAGCGACCAAGGTCGCCGTGTTCTTGTTTTATTAAGTGTTGTTTTGGATTAAGTCATTTTTTTGAATCTAAATGAAAAATGAAAAGTTGTCTGTTGTCTGATGCGGTCAGAAACTGCGACCAAGGTAGCAGTGTTGTTGTTGATTAAGATTAAAGACCAGCAACTGCGACCTTGGTCGCATTGTATTTATTAAGTCTGCCTCCATGGTCGCAGTATTTCAACCGATACATAGTAGTAAAAAATGTAATTCACACAAATAACTTTAGAAAACAGATTTATATATATTTAAAAAGAAAAACTCCCATAAATAACTCAATTTGATTTTATATATTTAAAAAGAAAAACAAAATACAATTTTTTAACTTCTAATCGTCGTCATCACCATAGTAATCAGATTCGTCGTCAAGAGTCATGCTTTCGTCTTCTGTCTCTTCCTCCTCTTCAGGTACAGTCTCATCGTCGCTTTCTTCCTCTTCATGTTTGTGTTTTGGTTCATCAATGAACTCCCAGAAAGGGTCGTCTGTATCAAGTTCAGATTCTGACCCATAGCGAGACATTGTTTCAGAACTAAACATAAAATCATCATTTGATGATTGGCTTCTTTCCGGTGAAGACGGTGGTGATGGTGAAGACATTGTTTGAATGTATTGGCTTCTTTCCGATGAAGAGGATGGTATGTTTTTAATCCTTTGCTCATGACCCTTTATATATTTTTAATCCCGGAATTCCAAAAGGTTTAAGCTCTCGGACCACGTGAATATCTCTCGAATATATTTTCTATCTTTTCCCAAAAATTGTATACTTCCTAGGTGACTGTTCAGTTATCCAAAACAGTTTAAAAGTTAATACACTATAACTTTAAATTACTTTGAACTCCAAAACAGTACATTATTGCGACCAAAGTCGCATTGGGAACTGATAAATGATTAACTGCGACCATAAATTGCATCCATAGTAGGATTGCGACTATGGTCGCAGTGTTTAAGAGCAGCAGTCGCAGTTTGGATATGTAATTAAAAGAGCTTATAAGTTAATATATTGAGAAAGACCTTACAAAAAAAAAATTAAAGCTTTTAAAAGAAGACAAAATATAATTGAATATCAGAAGATCAGGAAATCCTAATCCTCGTCATTATCACCATCATAAGCAGATTCATCGTCTTCATTCTTCTGCTCTTCCTCTTCATCACTTATTTCCTCATCATCTTGCTGGTTTTGAGGTTTTTTTTGTTTCACCGATGAACTCCCAGAATGGATCGTCTCTATCAAGCTCTTCGTCTGACCCGTTTGTAGGAAGCGATCCTACAGCATCAGAGGACATGCTTTCATCAAGCATGTCTCCGTCAAGTGGCAGAGGAATAATGTCTTCTTCACTAACCCACATGAAAAATTCATTATCATCATGAATAGGAGGATCAGTTAATACATTATTTGATGTAGTGAGATAGTCAAAAGGAGTGAAGTCCAGACTGGTATCAGATTCACTAGAATATCCTAAAGACAAAGGACCGGTGGGGGATTGATTGAAGTTGAATTCTGAGTGTTCAGAGGAAGAAGATGGGGAAGACATGATTCAAGAATGAATTTGTTTTTGGAAGTTTTTGAAATCAAATTGAAAAGGAAGAGCAAAATTATAGTTTTTTAGGTATGAGGTAATATATTAGTTACAAGCATTATATAAAGGTCAATATTGTGGAAGAACATGAATAGTAATAATAATTGTTACAGGTGAGGGTTGAGTATGGTAGGAAGTGGTAAAAAAAATTAAATATTTAATTGAAGATTTATTGCTGGAGAATCCGAAGTACAAATTAACTTTTTATAGAATTGTTTGGCTATATCTTTAGATTACGTATGGTGCACATCTTTCCTTTCTCGAGATTAACATTAGTGCATATCTTTTTTTCTAGACTGGTGTTGTATCACGGTAGATATAATATTAATTACTTCTTTTACAGAAGGCATGAGAAAGAAGATTGCGAATTTGGTCGCAGTACCGAAGGAGGTCGCATTGCTATGCGATAGTATTTTTGTCTTGTATTCTTTATTCTGTATTAAGTCTGCGACCATGGAATGTTTTTTTACTTTTGAATGCTAGAAGTCGCAGTCGTCATTTAAAAGGGGTATTTTTGTCATTTTGTTTCA